>BPVZ01000050.1:1623501-1639931 GCA_020521535.1 Rubroshorea leprosula | reverse complement strand
AATTCAAGAACTAAAAATTTACATATATGGACAAACTTAAAGAAAAAAACAAAAAAATATATTTTTTATAGTTAAGGATTAAAAAAATATATAAAAAATTAAAATACTAAAACTATACCAAAACCTAAAATTAAGGGATCAAAATTTGACATTTAACCTTTAAATTTTTATCTATAATTATAAAATATCTAATTCACTCCAAATTGTTATCTCTGTATTTTTAAGTGGATGTTTTAAATGAAGCTAGCAAATTGGGCTAACTTTTTACCGTATCTAGAAGGCAGACTGGAAGTTGGGCGAGTCGTGAGGGAAAAGTGGTAGATGGTGCACACAATGGAGAGGCTGATGTATGATGGAGATGAAGGACAGGAGAGAAGAAAAAGAGGCAAAGAAGGCTGTTGAAGAGGGAGGATCTTCTCACCTGGCTGTTGAAGAGGGAGGATCTTCTCACCTTAACCTTACAAAGTTTATCCGAGATATCATGCAACTAACTCATGGTCGGCACTAACATCATAAATGAGGGGTGACAGAATTGAAAGAGGCATGAAGCCAGCAACCATATTTGAAGGTTTGCATTTTCCATTCCGCCAACGATAATTGTTTATACTAGTACATTAGGAAGATGTAGTAACCATAGAACAAACTACCAGTTGACTATGTGTATAACTTTTTTTTTTGGCAAAAACCCTTCTTAAGCCCCTCATCTTTTTCGACAGCAAGTGATAAGCCCCTGAACTAAAACTGATGCAAATAAGCCCTCCAACCCCCCGTCTGAAGCAAATAAGCCCCTCTGTTAACGGGCCCCTCAACGTCGTTTGTTTAATGGCTTGCGTGGCATTTAATTTACACGTTGCATCCAACAAATAGTTTATAGTGGGATGAAGTGGGCAAAAAAAAAATATTATAAAAGTTAAAATTACACATTTGCCCTTATAACTTCATCTTCAACCTCGCTCCTCCTCTACTCTTCTCTCCTCTCTGTTCTTTTCATTTTCCTTCCCTTCTGCCTGAACCAAATCTCTCCACCTTTTCTCCATCGATCCAAAAGTCTTTTTCCTCTTGCTCTCCTCCATCAAAACTAGATCTTAGTTTTTTCTCTTCTTTACCTGAACTAGATCTAGGTTCCTCACCATCACACGATGATTGAGAGAGGAATGACTTTTGTCGCTTTCACTTTGTTCCTCATCAGATCTTCTTTCCGACGATGATTGAGCGAGCAATGGGTTCTTTAGAAGATCAAATTTTTGTCAATTTCTCGAAGGTTGAGATTTTGGCATTTACTTTTTGTTGTTTTGCATGTTTCCTGTTCGATGGTTTTCATTTGATCTGTTACTTTGATTTGGGTTTCTCTCTTTTTTTCATTTATTCTTTCTTGACTTCGCCATTGTTAGCCTGGTGTTTGAATGGATCTGGGGTTCTGCAAGTTGTTGAACTTGGATTTCAAGGAGAAAGTTTGTGGAGGAGAGACAAAATTGCATCTGTATATGTTCAAGATATTGACAACAAATTTGAATCTAATTTCTTTTATTTTCTCTTACTTTGATCTAGGTTTCCCTTTTTTTGTTTCATTTGTTCTTGTGTCGCCATTGTTGGTTTGGGAACTAGATCTAGATCTAGGGTTTCTGGTTTAGTAGCCCAATTGTGACATCAGTGGAGGGGAGAGGCGATATTGATTCTTTGAGAACAAATTTGAATTGAAATTGTAAAGGAATGAGGAGAACAAATTTGCAGGGAAGATTTAATTTTGTAGAGGATTGAAAGAATAACAATTTGGGTTCAAAACAGGAAAAAAAAAATTGGGAAGGAGATTTTGTCATGACAATTAAATTTACAATTAAGAATAGAGAATGAATCAATTAATTAATGGATTAAATAAAAAATTTATGATTTATGGCAAAGTTTTTGTAATAATAATTAAATCTATAATTTAATTAAAGAATTAAATATGTAATTTAATTGAAGAATGAATCAATTAATTCATAAATTAAGGAATAATAAATTTAATTAGAGCAAATGGATTGATTATATTTCAATAAAAAGCCATCTCATTAAAAAAAATTAAATGTATAATTTTAGTTTCCATGTTAGCATTAAAAATTAAAGAAAAAAATTATTACCAAAAAAAAAAAAAATACCACACTAGTGCTTAGTTGACAAAATGAACTAAAATAGTTAAAAGGAAAAATTTTAGAGATTACAAAATGTATTTATGAAGTATAGAGATTAAATTTAGGTATTAACTTTCTTTGTTTAGGCTGAATAATTTCTCTTCACAAACTACCAATGGCACGTTGCATCCAACCCGTAAATTAAATGCCACGCAAGTCATTAAACAAACGACGTCAAGGGGCTCGTTAACGGAGGGGCTTATTTGCTTCAGACGAGGGGTTGGAGGGCTTATTCGCATCAGTTTTAGTTCAGGGGCTTATCACTTGCTGTCAAAAAAGTTGAGGGGCTTAAGAAGGGTTTTTGCTTTTTCTTTTTTTTTTCCAGTAACTAGAATTTATCTAATTCATTTAATTAAAAAATTAAAAAATATATATTACGGCACGAAAAGAAGATACTCTGAAAAGACAATTTAGCTTACAGACACAGCACATGTGCAGAAAAGTTTCTTAAATTTTGCTGCACAAGTCAAACAAAAGTATGTTAAAAAATTATTAATATTAGCAAACACCACTGTGAAAGAAAAACTTTCAACTGATTGTATCTTTTCCAATCCCATCCAACGCTCAAAGCGTGCCCTCAAGGAAATTTCAGAAAAATAAAAGAATTGATACTGATCATCATCCCTTGGACTTTTATTCCTGACGTTTTGGTTTGATACATTTACTGAATTTTCAATTCCAGAGCATTTGATATAAATTTTGACTTAGAAAGTTTAAATCCGATCACAGAGAGACCAACATTGGAAATTTCAATTCTATTGGGGAGAGGGAGACATTAGATTGTACATTAAATGTGTTTACACCATACTATAATTAAAAATAAATATATTTTAATGGGGTGTCTCAATATTTAAAAATTTGAGATTTCAAGTTGGGGATTTCAAATTTAAATTTTGAGTTAAGTGAAGAGGGATTTAAAGAGAAGAAGAGGGCTATCCCCTCTTATATAACCCATTCAAATGTAAAAAAAAAAATAAAATAAAATAAATATAACAATTACATTGATTATAATATATTTAAGTAATTTCTTTTTATATTTATTCGATGTGAGACTCTAATTCTTTAAATTCATAAGGAAACAATATACTTTACTCACTTGTGAGTTGTGAAATATATTGTGAGAGTTCATTTTTTTCATTTCATTTTATTTTTTTGATATACATGGTTTGAGTATACACATATGGCCTAACAAAAAGCTATTAAATAACTTATAACATATGATAACACCACATTATAACTAGAAGACTAATCTAGTGTATATGAATCCTAACATATTTAACCACTCTTTCATTATATATTTATTTGATGTGAGATTCTAATTTTTCCCACTCAAACAAGGGAGCAACATACAACATACTTCAACAAATTCAAGAAGTTCAACCAAAGCATGGGCTTAAACAGGAACTCGAAATGGCGACATAAGGTGTCCATTGGAATATGCATATCTATGCTCTTGTGTCCAAGTAGAACTCTTTCACCGTTATAAATGGATTAATTTAATAAATCATCTATTAATTTAATATTTTTTTAATTTTATTTATTATTTTTGAATTCTTTCAATTTTGTCTATTGTCTTTCGCATTTATTTCAATTTCATCTAATTCGTTATCTTAACGGAAATGTCTATTATATTTAATAGAATCTTCCTTTTCTATAAGAAAATATTTAGTCCTCCAACCATATTTCTTTTGATTTCTTAGTCCTTAAATTTATATTTATCATAAAAATAGTTTTTAATCTTATTTTGCTAAATGTCTTCTTCAAAAAACTATTTTAGTAATTTTACAGAGCAAACTGCATACAGTCTGTATTTAAATGCTCTTAATTTTATTTTTATATTTTTTTAGAAACATTTAAATAATTTTTCAAGATAAACTACATACAATCTATTTGTAAAATAAACTAGTTGCTCAAGTTTATTACAAATTTCAACTAATATATTTTTATAAAATATTTTTTGAATCATCATATTTTATTATGATTATAGTGTCATTTTTCAAAATTTAAAAGATTACTTTTTTTGTTAAATCTAATAAAATTTTGTATTGATAGATTATT
Organism: Rubroshorea leprosula; assembly: GCA_020521535.1. Lineage (NCBI taxonomy): Eukaryota > Viridiplantae > Streptophyta > Magnoliopsida > Malvales > Dipterocarpaceae > Rubroshorea > Rubroshorea leprosula. The sequence continues at coordinate 1,635,705 of BPVZ01000050.1, read as the reverse complement.
TTGAAATATTTTTAAAATTTATAGATCATTTAAAAAAACCTTTTTAGACTAAAATAAAATTAAATTGATAATTAATAGATTAAAAATTGAATTAAGTCGCCTATAAATATAAACTTCCAGCTAATGAGAAATCACCAAACCAAACGCCAGATAAATCCAAGTTCCAAGTTATCTGATTCGTTTTCATTTATTCAACGACTAAAGCTGTCGTTGGAGCTACGGCATGAAAGCTGAAAATTCAATGAAATGAGATATGATAAATGACGTTGCAATATGACTGCACAATAACAGTAAAGTGACGACAGCATGGAGCTTCAAGTGGGCTACAAGAAATGGCAGCAAATTTCATCATTTAAGTCAATGCTTTAGGTAGTTCATAATTATTGTATTAGGTAAAAAATATATTATAGTTTTATATGTAGCCTTTCCCTATGAAAGGAAGGTAGAAATTGAATGAAAATTAAGAGAAAGAGAAAGCATGATTTTTCCTATCCGATTGGGTGAACGTCTACACCCTTCTATATTTATGGCTTTATGTTCTATGTTATGTTATATTTTTTCTGCCATAAATAATCGAATATCAATGGAAGAAAATAGGTTCTGAGTTCACCAAAAGAGGGAACCTCGGAAGTCTCTACTTCTCCTCCAAGTTCTCGCAGCCCCTTCTTCTTACCTCAAAAATCTAACAGCTGTAATGGCCTCAAATCTGCCAAATTTTGTCTTCATAATTTTATGGCCTAAGGCCACCTTATTCCTCTTATTGACATAGCCAAATTGTTTGCAGAGCACAACGCACTTGTCACCATAATTGCCACACCTTAAAGTCTTGCCCGTTCTGGTCCTTCAATCAACCGTGCCATTGAATCTGGGTTCCCTATCCACATTTCACAAGTTCGGTTCCCTTCCACAGAGGCCGGTTTGCCACAGAAATGTGAATCTGCAGATACAATTCCGTCTCCGACTCTTCTGAAGAACTTCTACACTGCAGTAGCAATGATGCAACAACCATTGGAGAGGCTGTTTTCAGAGCTAAAACTGCATCCAAACTGCATAATATATGATCGGAATTTCACATGGATAGTAGATATAGCCTCCAAGTTTCAGATTTCAAGGATATCATTTGATGGGAAGAATTGCTTTACTCTCTTGTGCTCTCATACTTTAAACATTTCCAGGGTCCATGAGAACGTGTCTGAAACAGAACCCTTTGGGGTGCCTGGATTGCCAAACAGAATTGAATTCACCAAAGTTCAGTGACCCAGCAACTTCAATCCTGGTAACAACTCAGCAAACAGAGGCCATGTTTTCATTGGCAAACCAGCACAGATGCCATCGGGTGTAGAAGTCCAACCACAGTGTGTTAAGAACCCTCCAACTGCTGGGTGGGATAAGATTAGAACTTGAGGCGCCCAACCACCGATCAAGGGGCCTCTCCCTCTTGTCCTCTTCTCAAATCCATCTTCCAAAAACCATTTCTCCATTCCTTCTTTTCCATTCGCACCTCTTAAAACCCAGATGAATGGCCTGTTTGCTGCTTCCAAGGCTGAGCCAAGCTCTGTCAGTTGTGGAGCTGTAAGCTTAATGAGGCTTCCAAAACAAGCACAAATGACAAAGTTTGGTGCCTGTGAATCAAGCCACTTCAAGCATTGATTTTCATCAATAGAGGACTTGTTATCTCTTTCAGCTTTATCCGAGTTCTCTTTGTTGCATAGTGATGCAGGGCCACCATTTTTTGCGGTCTTGAACCTTCCCGTATGTTTGACATATGCTGCTTCCAATTCTTCAAAAGTGGTAAGTAGCACGCCATATCCTCCTTCTGCTGCTAGTATCTTTTGAACAACTTCGTTCATACTTGAGTTGTTACCAGGGTTGAAGTTTCTGGGTAGCTGACCTTTGGTGAATTCAATTCTGTTTGGCAACCCTGGCACCACAAAGGGTTCTGTTTCAGACACGTTCTCATGGACCTTGGAAATGTTTAAAACATGACAGTACAAGAGAATAAAGCAATTCTTCCCATCAAATGATATTCTTGCAATCTGAAAATTGGAGGCTATATCTACCATCCATGTGAAATTCCTATCATATATATTATGCAGTTTGGATGCGGTTTTAGCTCTGAAAATAGCCTCTCCACTGGTTGTTGCATCATTGCTACTGCAGTGTAGAAGTTCTTCAGAAAAGTCGGAGAAGGAATTGTGTCTGCAGATTCACATCCCTCTGGCAAACCGGCCTCTGTGGAAGGGAACCGCACTTGTGAAACGTGGATAGGTAGCCCAGATTCAATGGCACGGTTGATTGTAGGACCAGAACGGGCAAGATTTCAAGGTGTGGCAATTATGGTGACAAGTGCATTGTGCTCTGCAAACAATTTGGCTATGTCACTAAGAGGAATAAGGTGGCCTTGGGCCATAAAATTATGAAGACAAAATTTGGCTGATTTGAGGCCATTACAGCTTTAGTTGTTGAATAAATGAAAATGAATCAGATAACTAGGAACTTGGATTTAACTGGTGTTTGGTTTGGTGATTTCTCATCAACTGGAAGGTTATATTTATAGGCAGTGAAAAAGTTCTACTTGGACATAAGAGCATACATAAGCATATTCCAATGGACACCTTATGTCGCCATTTCGAGTTCCTGTTTAAGCGCATGATTTGGTTGTACTTCTTGAATTTGTTGAAGTATGTTGCTCCTTTGTTTGAGTATGAAAAATTAGAATCTCACGAAAAAATGTTTAATGAAAGGGTGATTAATTATGTTAAGACTCATATATATACTAGATTAGTTTTTCAATTATAATGTGATGTCAATACATGTGATAAGTTATTTAATATTTCTCTATTAAGTCATATGTGTATACCCATAGATTATGTATCTTAAAAAATAATAATAAAATAAAATAAATGAACTCTTATGAGATACTCACAAGTGAGTGAAGTATGTTGTTTTTTTATGAGTTTAAAAAATTAGAGTCTCACATCAAATAAATATAAAAAAAAATAATTTAAATATATTAAAACCCATATAATTACTAAATTTACTTTTTAGTTACAATATCATGTTATCACATCTAATGTGCAATCTAACGTCTCCCTCTCCCCAGTAGAATTGAATTTTCCAATGTTGATCTCTCTGTTATTGAATTTAACCTTGCTAAGTCAAAATTTACATCAAGTGCTCGGGATTTGAAAATTCAGTAGACATAACCAAAACGTCTTTTCCAATGTTGGTCTCTCTGTGATTTTTTTTTTTTTTTGATAAGGACAATGGTTAAAAGTTAGTATGTTAGAAGTGTTAGTGGGGAGTATTGAATCCAGGACTTGAGAGTGCAAACCACGAGTTGCCTTTTGGGGTAGCAGTGGCCACTGGATCACGGCACATGGAATACGGTCTCTCTGTGATTGGATTTAAACTTTCTAAGTCAAAATTTATATCAAATGCTTTGGATTTGAAAATTCAATATCATATCTATTACAGAATATTTTCTTGATTATGTTCACATTACTATGATTATATTCACATTATAATTGGTTGATATATTTATATTAATTAATTTTATATTATAAAATATTATCTTATATAGACCTATAAATATGCATTTTATATATTCAAATGAATCAAGAAAAAAGTATCATTTTTCTTCATATTTTTCTCTCCAACCTTATTTTCTTACATGGTATCAAAGTTTTGAGGCTTTTTTACTATTACTATTCATCTCTTTTGTGAGTTGCTGTTTTGCTTGTAGGTGGTGCTAGTCATCATCGTCTTTGCTTTTGTTCTTGGACTATATTTGCAATTGGGTTTCCTTGATCCTGTTTTTTGTTGTATTGACAATATGTTGAGTGCTGCTCCAGTCTTCTCGCAAATAATAATCCAATTGTCACTGACTTTGCTCTTGATTTCTTGCATTGAACTCTTCGGCATTGTTGCTGCCCAAATCCAAAATTGCCTCTTTTTTCATCAAGCATCATCGATTGCACAGATCTGCATTGGTCGGTTTGTTAAATTCTGTTAGATTTTTTTCATAATTAATTATGGAGAAATCTGATATTTCACAACCAATTTCAACCATTCTTAATGGCTCAAATTATATACTTTGGGCTCAAAGTATGTGCAATTTCTTGAAGGGTCAAAAATTATGGTGATATATTACTGGTGACATTACACTTCCACAGAAAATTGATGATGAGACAGATAAGAAGTATGTTGATTGTCTGGAGGACTGGGATAGCAAAAATCATCGGATCATCACTTGGTTTCGTAACACCTCAATTCCTTCCATTCACCTTCAGTTTGGATGGTATGAAATAGCTAAGGAAGTGTGGGATTTGCTTGCAGCCAAGTGTACTACTACTGATTTATCCAGTCAATATCAATTGTGGGAAGAGTTACACAATTTGAAACAAGAACGTGGAAAGGAGCTTCTTTATTGCATCAGTCTCCTTTACTTACCTGGGATAGTGCTCTCTCACGATTATTATCTGATGAAACTTGTCTAGGCTTACTTAAGCCTCAACGAGATAATATTGTGGTTGCAGCTATTCACAAGTTTCTTTCAAGTAAGAGAGGACAGAAGCATTGTCGTCACTGTAACAAATATGGACATGCTATATATGAATGCAGTCTGGTAAAATATCATAAATGCAAGCAGAAAGACCATATTGCTCCTATTTGTATTACTCCACTACCTTAGAGATTTGATTAGTGGAAGACCCAATCAAAGCCTAATCAGCCTTCTAAGCCTGTGGTTGCTGTAGCTACTACTAATGACAATGAGGATACCTCAATCCATCCTTCGATTGGTAATCTAGAAACCTTTCTTAGATAGATGATATCATCTTCCTTTACATCTAGTGCCTTGCCTACCATCCTAGGTAAAGTTTCTTGGATTTTTTACTCCGGTTGTTGTAATCATATGACTTCAAACTCTAAACTTTTTTCTACATTAACTCCTAATATCACTGCACCTCCAATCCATACTGCTAATGGTTCACAAATGCAAGTTAGCCAATATGATCAAGTTTCTACTTCTACCTTTACCTTACCAAACACTCTCTTAATACCAAAACTTACTTTCAATCTTATTTCTGTGGGACAATTGCGTGAACTTGGTCTTGAACTAATATTTTCTACTCATGGTTGTCATGTGTAGGATCTATAGACGGAACAGATTCTTGGGACAAGCCTTAAAGTTGGACGTTTGTTTGAGCTCACCTCCTTGCACATCCCTTCTAGTTATGTTTCCTAATTGTGTGTAGTTTCAACATCTTCCTCTTTGCACTTGTGGCATCTTCATCTTGGTCATGCCTCTATTAGTAAACTTTGTCCTTTAATCCAAAATGGGTCTTTAGGTTCTGTTAAAGAAAAGTCTTTACATTATGTCTCATGTCAAGTTGCTAAACAGCTTGCTTTATCTTTTAATAAAAGGGATTCCATTTCACTTGCACCTTTTGGTTTAGTACATTCTGACATATGGGGGCCATCTCCCACTTTTACCATGGGTGGTTCAAAATATTTTGTATTATTTATTGATGATTATTCTTGCTTCACTTGGCTATATTTGATGAAGAAATGCTTAGAATAACCTCAAATTTATTTTGAGTTTGCTAATATGATAAAAACTTAATTCTCTAAAATTATCAAAGTCTTAAGCACTAATAATGATCATGAATATCTCGATTCTAAATTTTAGTCTTTTCTTAAAGAGAAGGGCACCATACAACAAAGATCTTATCCATATACCTCTCAACAGAATGAGTAGGTTAAGCGTAAACATTGTCATATTTTGGACTTAGTTTGTGCTCTCCTAATTCCTTTTTATGTCCTAAGCGTTTTTGGGGTGAACCTGCACTTACAGCTGTCTATGTCATAAATCAAGTCCCATCTACCGTTACACAAAATAAATCTCCCTATGAGTGTCTCTATGGTATTCTTCCTGCCTCTGATCTTCTTAAAATTTTTGGTTGTGCTTATTTTGTTCTTTTACCTTCTCATGAACATCACAAATTAAAGCCTTGAGCTCGACTTTGTTTTTTTTTTTGGGGTATGGGATACAACATAAAGGTTATCGTTGTTGGGATCTAGTATCACAAAAACTTCGTGTCTCTCAGCATGTTGTTTTTTAAGGAACACACTATGTTTGCTTCTACTTCTAAATTCAAGGTGTCTTCTTCTCATCAAAATCCTATCTTCACTAATCCATCCCTTGAGTTATTTCCTAATGATGATGCAAGGTCTCCTGATGAGCTTTCAAATGATCAAACTACCACAGTTCCTATTTCAAAAGATGTCTCTTTTGTGGATATTGCACTTAGAACAAATGAGATTGAAAATCCACTAGTTACTTCCTCTTCCTATCATCCTACTTGAATAAGAAATCCACCTACATATCTTCAAGATTACCATTGTTTTTCTACACTTACTCTTTACCTGAACTTCAGTCCTACAAGGAAGCTTCTTTAGATTCTCTATGGCAGCAAGTTATGAAAAAGGAATTACAAGCTTTGGAAAAGACAAGTACTTGGGACTTGGTTGATCTTCCTACTGATAAGACTCTTGTTGGATGCAAGTGGATATACAAGATCAAAACTCATTTTGATGGATCTATAGAGCGTTATGAGGCACGTCTGGTGGCAAAGGGTTTTATATAGGAATATGGTGTTGACTATGAGAAAACCTTTGCTCTTATTGCTCGTCTTACCACAGTACGTAATTTACTAGCTATTGCTATTGTATGTAAATAGATGTTGTTTCATATGGATGTGAAGAATGCCTTCCTTAATGGTGATTTGGAATAAGAGGTTTATTATAAACCAACTCCTGGAGTTACTCATCCTTTGAATAAGTTATATTGATTGCGACAAGCCTTATATGGTTTAAAATAGTCTCCTCAAGCTTGGCTTGCAAAATTCACTTCTATTGTAAGTGAGTTTGGTTTCACATCTAATCCACATGATACTGCTTTATTTGTCCATAAATCTACACAAGGAATGGTTCTCTTACTCATATATGTTGATGATATGATTATCACTAGAGATGATGTTTCAGGGATTGATGAGCTTAAGCAGTTTCTCAACCATAGATTTGAGATGAAAGAACTTGGCTTTTTGAGCTATTTTTTAGGACTTGAAATTACATCCTCAGATGATGGCTATCTTCTCTCTCAGGTGAAATATGCATTAGATATCATATCTAAAGCTGGTCTCACTAATAACAAGATTGTCTCCAAACCTCTTGAATTGAACGTCAAGCTCACATCTAGATGGCTCTCCACTTCCTGACCCTACTCATTATTGATAGCTAATGGGGAGTTTGGTTTATCTTACTACAACATGCCCACACATAGCATGTGCAATTCATGTTGTTAGTCAGTTTATGACTGCTCCTTGCTCCACTCATTATTCTACTATACTTCATATTATTCACTATGTTAAAGGAACACTATTTCATGGACTTCACTTCTCAACTCATTCTTCTCTTGTACTTCGTGCATATTCAGATGTTGACTGGGCTGGTGATCTTACAGATCAAAGATCAACCATTGGCTATTTTCTCTTTCTTGGTAACTCTCTTATCTCATGGCGTAGTAAGAAACAAGCTATTCCATCTTGCTCTAGTACTAAGACTGAATATAGAGCTTTGGGTGACACCACTTTAGAACTTCTTTCCCCCACGATGGCTCTTGGAGGATATGGGTGTTTCCCAACCATCTTCTACTGATCTTTACTATGACAATCAAAGTGTTGTGCAAATTGCTCACAATAATGTTTTTCATGAACGCACAAAACATATTGAGGTCGATTGTCATTTTATTCGATATCATGTTGCCAACGAAACGGTCCACCTGGTCTTTATTGGCTCTGTTGATAGCCTGTAAATCTCTTCACTAAGGCTCATTTTCCTAAACGCTTTTGCACTCTCCTTTCCAAACTCAAGTCGGTCTCCTCCTCACCACCTTGAGTTTGAGGGGGATGTTACAAAATATTCTCTTGATTACGTTCACATTGCTATGATTATATTCACATTATAATTCATTGATATAATTATATTAATTGATTTTGTACTATAAAATATTCTCTTATATAGGTCTGTAAATAAGTATCTTATATATTCAAATGAATAAAAAAAAAAAGTATCATTTTTCTTCATATTTTTCTCTCTTGCCTTGTTTTCTCACAGTATCAAACCAAAACGTCAGGAACAAAAGTCCAAGGGATGATGATGCTTGTGGAAAGATCAGTATCAATTCTTTTACTTTTTCTGAAATTTCCTTGAGAGCACGCTTCGGGCTTTGGATGGGATTGGAAAAGATACAATCAACTGAAAGTTTTTCTTTCAAAGTGGTGTTTGCTAATATTAATAATTTTTTAACATATTTTTGTTTGACTTGTGCAGCAGAATTTAAGAAACTTTTCTGCACATGTGCTGTGTCTGTAAGCTAAATTGTCTTTTCAGAGTAATCTTCCTTTCGTGCCCTAATATATATTTTTTAATTTTTTAATTGAATGAATTAGATAAATTCTAGTTTCTGAAAAAAAAAAAAAAAAAAAAAAAAAAAGGGGTATAAACATGATCAACTGGTAGTTTGTTCCTATGGTTACTACCTCTTCCCAATGTATTAGTATAAACAACCATCATTGGCGGAATGGAAAATGCAAACCTTCAAATGTGGTTGGTGGCTTCATGCCTCTTTCAATTCTGTCACCCCTCATTTATGATGTTAGTGCCCACCATGAGTTAGTTGCATGATATCTTGGATAAACTTTGTAAGGTTAAGGTGAGAAGATCCTCCCTCTTCAACAGCCTTCTTTGCCTCTCTTTCTTCTCTCCTCTCCTCTCCTTCATCTCCATCATGCATCAGCCTCTCCACTGTGTGCACCATCTACCACTTTTCCCCCACGACTCGCCCACTTCCAGTCTGCCTTCTAGATACGGTAAAAGGTTAGCCCAATTTTCTAGCTTCATTTAAAACATCCACCTATAACAATTTAGAGTGAATTAGATATTTGATAATTATCATAAAAATTTGAAGGTTAGATGTCAAATTTTTGGTCCCATAATTTTAGGTTTTCATATAGTTTTAGTCTCTTAATTTTTGTTATATATTGTTTTAGTCCTCAACTATAAAAAATGTATTTTTTTATCCTTTTGTTAAGTATGTCTATATATGTAAATTTTTAGTTCTTGAATTCTTAAATTAAGAGACAAAAATTGTGTAAAATTCTGAAGTTGAGGATTAAAAATGTATATATATATATAAACAAACTCAACAGATTAACTTATAGAAAGATTAAAAAAATACATTTTTTATAGTTGAGATACCAAAAAAGTATATAAAAAAATTAAGACACCAAAATTGAAATTTAACCAAAACAAAATAATTATAAAAGTACCATTTGTGCAAGGTGACCTATTAAATTAGATAAAATTACAACCAGTAAAAACATGAAATAAACCAATTATGATTTGGCTTCCCTAATTAAAATAAGACTTGTTTGACTTATGACTTCAATAGATGAGTTATGTTACCCATTTGTTATGTTTAATACTTGTGTGTGAGGAACCGAGCCTTGTAGCCCAATAGTTCGACCCCAAATCGTAAGTGCTTGAGTGAGATGGTTGGAGTTTCGAATTCCACCACCGTCATGAACTTCACCAAAAAACGGCATGATAACCGCACGCCTCATTTGAGGAGGTGAAATGTTCACCCGGTCTGAAAACCAGTTACTAACAATTAACTCACTAACTTCTTAACCATTACCCTTGTTAAAAAAAAAAAAAAAAACTTGTGTGTGAGAATTGACTACTTAGGGTAGATGTATAAGAATTTGTGAAGGCCACGTACCTTTGTTTGGTTTAATTAATATTTCATCTATTTATATTTTTCATTTTCTAAAAAACATGCGGTTATGATGATATCTAAAATTTTAGTTTATATAAGTTAATTTTAATAAATTAAATAATAAATATTAATTATTTTATCAATTATTAATTATTAAAATTATATGCACATATGCATACGCCGCTCTGCGCCCTTTTCTTCGCTCTCTGCCCTTTTCTTCGCTCTCTGCCCTTTTCTTCTTTCCTCTCGTTCTTCTCCAAGCTCCGACTGCCAGTCTCAAATAGAACGGAATCCAACAGATATTGGAGAGATTTTCGGGGGAAGGATTAGGAAACTTATGTTTATGGAGTTTACTAGCTTGACCCATCCCGCTTTGCACGGCGTAAGGTTGTATATATTATTATTATTAAAGAAATTTCAATTTATATGATTTTAAACCATACATTTTAAGATTTAAAGTTTTTATTTTAGATCATATATTTTTGTATTAAATAACTTATATGATATATTTAAATAGTAAATTTATTTCAATAAGTTTATATGGTATGTCCTATTAAGTTTAGCTAATTATTAGTTTAACATCTTACTTACAATATTTCATGAATTTTACATAATTTTTATTATTTATTAAAGCAAACTCGAATGTAAAAAAAATTTGTAATTAAGTGAAAATTCTTTAAAAATTAAGGGACCATATGGCAAGAAGGTCGGTTGTAATCATATACCTGAATGAATGAATTTGAAGTTTAAATACCAAAGTGTTCATAAACCCCAACATGGGTTGGGTGCCAACATCACCTTTGTCGGTATCAACACTATATGTTAAGAATTCCACTGGCTCATGAAATTTGCTATAAAAGTGTCGACACTTCTGCCACATTGTCAGGTTGGCTCTTTTTTTTTTTGACATGTCAACAATTTAGTTGGTGTCGGAGACATGTAATAAATTCATCTACCGACTCAACACCGACGTATAATTAATTTTTAAATAGTAAAATTGAGACGGTAGTATGTTTGATTAGAAATTGATGGAAGATAATAATTTTGGTTAATTAAAATAAAGTGGTCTCTTTTATGAAAATAAATAAAGTTTGAGTAAAATCTTCATAATTATCTTAAGAAGTCAAGAAAATCTCTTCCCATTTGGGGTTGGGATTTTTAATCGAAATTTGGTTTAAATTCTTAAATTTATGAGTTAAGTTGTTGTATTCAGCCAAATTCTAAATGTTCAAAATCATAATTTGATTGGAAAAATCCAATCTTACTTTTTTTTTTCTTCATTTATTCCTTGTTTAGGTTATTGGTGTTGTTAAGGAGTTTACAAAGGTAAGTTAATGGGATTGAAATTTTTACTTTTTACTTACAAATCACAAATCACAAGTTATATATTATTTTACAGGAGAAGTATAATAGGCTGTAGAATCAATTCTTTCATGAAAATGAAAATTTTGTTTTATTAGGATAAATTTAGGCCATCGAAAAAGTTGAAGAAAAAAATATTATTATATTTTCTTTAGTTTATATATTATTGTGTAGATTTTTTTCATGAACTTATTTTTAATTTTATTATTTATTTAAGAGGTGAAGATATTTGGTTAATTTTTTTTTTTATAAATAATAATTTTTTTTTTAAGTTTCGCAATTATTGTCTTGAAAGTCTTAATACCACAAGCCAATTTTATGATGAGTTCCTGTAATGCCAATCCCACCACTTCACGCCCTCACCCCACATACCTAAATTCTTAATGCCACATCACCATCTCACCTCTACACAACCAAAATGACAGAAAAAAACCATCTTCACCGACAATGCTAGCACCACCAGTCCAATCACAGACTCTCCCTGTCACCATTACGGCATTACCACCTACTTAAATCACGATCAATCCCACCTCACCTCATCGCAGGCTTAACCACTCGACCATCATCAACCCCACCCATTAATGCATGTTACCAGTTTCCACCGATACTGGAATCTAGCAATAATACTGAAATATTATTTTTTTTTTTTTTGGATTTTTTTTTAACTAGAGATAATTACAAGAAATAGGCTTAGAATTAGAAGGGAATAAAAATTCAGATGCCCAGTCCAAAGTACTCAAGCTTGGGCTGGTGGACTAAGTTTTTTCGTTTTTTCGAGCAGCCACAATGTTAAGTTTATTCCGTTTTGATTATGGCAAAGCTACATCGTTTTTATTACAATTAAAATGGTATGGAAAAAGCTACATGTACCATTGGGCCACAAAAGGGCTGTCTGAGTTTTATCCATCATCATCATCATAACCGACGGTCGACACACGCGTCGTCCGAACAAGAAATCAAAGTAAGGGTGTATTTAGGATTGCTGTAAAATGATGTATTTG
>BPVZ01000050.1:1551596-1561662 GCA_020521535.1 Rubroshorea leprosula | reverse complement strand
TTAATATGATATTAAAATAGGAGTATATATCTTAAAAGAGTTTACCCATATTAAAATTTTAAATGTATTAATTTTTATAAAAAATAAATAAATTAACATTAATTATAATATTTATGACGTATAAATATTTTTTATTAGATAATTAATAAAATTAATATTAATTTTTAATTTTATCATTTATATTAATAATAAAAATATTAATAAATATATTCTTTTTTTGTGTCTTAGAAAAAAAAAACTGTTTATTTATTTTTATTTTTTAGTAAAAAAGTACAACGTTTTATTGGGATATTTTTTAGAATTTTAAAACGTGGTGCTAACTCACTCGGGGCGGACGTGTGGTGATGGTAGTTCCCAGAAAGAACTGCAGATGGCGCGTGAAAAACGAGAGTGACGGAGAAATAAAAAAAAAAATCAGTCAAAAGCAAAATACCGCGAGTGAAATAGAAGAAGTGAGAGAAGTTATGTACGTTCAAAATATCTCGAAAGCGACAGTATAAAAAAGGAGGGAGATAGCTGGTGCTTCGTGGTGGAGCCCGACTGGACGCGTGTGCCGAATATTCACTAGATTTGAATTAGTGGTTTCGAATCCGCTCACATGTCTTATCATATCACGATATGATAAGCTGAACCACCAATTGATAACTAGAGTTACGTATCATGATACGTTCTCTACTTTCATGATAAGTGGACTTACCTTTCACTGACGACTGATAGGTTAGTAGGAAAGGAAAGACCCATGTACAACGCATCGAAGAAAGCGAGAACAAGTCTCTCTCTCCTTTATCTTCTCCTCGCAGCCTTTCGAATCAAACCCTAGAAATCGTCGGATTTGGAGCTGATATAAAACCCTAGAGAGCTCTAAAATGCGTTGTTTGATCTTGTTACTGGTTTACCTGACCTGATTTGAACTTGAACTCGGTTAATCCTGCGGTTTCTGGCTCTGGATTTGAACCGGATTCCGTTTTCTTATTCTGGTTCCTGGTGGTTTCTGCTCTGAGATCGGTTTTCCGGCCGTGGAGTCGAGGTTTCGAGAGGCGGAGATGTCGTCTTTGAGCAGAGAATTGGTTTTTCTCATACTTCAGTTCCTGGAAGAAGAGAAGTTCAAGGAGTCTGTTCACAGGTGAGTTTTATACGTTTTTCTTTTCTCTCTCTGTACATATGGATTACGTGTTCTTTATGTTTTTGTTTATTTGAGAGTGTTTATGTGGGAGAATGAAAGAGAAGCGGAGGAATTGAAAGCGGAATTGTGAACCTCAAGTTTTATTTGTTAGTTTTGATTTTTGTAAGAGAATTAGTGCAATTGAGTCAAATAGTGGTGTTAATTTTGGTTTTATTGGTGGATTTGCTTCATATTTTTTAAAATTGATGAAAAATTGTAAAATTTAAAGCGTAACACTTTTCATTTATTACTGTAAAGGTTAATAATTTAGTTGAAATTTGTTGAACTCCAAGTGATTTTGATGATAACAAAACTAGCCAAATTTGAAGACTCCAATTCATCCCTCTTGGAGTATTTGAGCCAACAAAATTAAAGTGTCCATTGGTGGAAACTGGAAGGAGGACAAAAACTGATAAGGAAATTTCCTGCGTTGAATTAATAATAATAATAATATTATTATTAATAATAATAATATTATTATTATTAATAATAATAATATTATTATTATTACTATTTTTTCTGTATGCGTTTAAGTTGTTATCATTGCCTAGATGTGTAATTGACCCTTAAAACAAGCAAATTGTTAGGGTGTGAGTTCTGGTAATTGAATGACAGGGCTTCATTTTAAGGATTCAAGTGATGAAAACTGTTTCAAGTTTTGTTTCTCCATGTCATCACATTACATGTCATGCAAACTAGAGTAAAATTGTTATGTTGCTTGCTTTAAATGTTTTACGCTGTGTCGGTTATCAGAAGAGCGAAGAAATAGGAAGACATTAATGATAACTAACTTTGAAAAAGCTACTTTCATCTGCCATATCAAAAAATAAATGCAATTATATTGTTGTTTTTCTAAGTTAAGGTGCCAAATGAGACATAATAAATTGAATGTGTTGGAACTTGGAAGTACACCAAAGACAGTGTTCCCTGCTTAGTGGACAAATGGGGAAAAGGTCTTACAGTTTCTCCTTTCCTTAGCATGTGTCCTGGGTACGTGTTTGGAATTAGCAGTTAACCAGATTGCTGATCTATTTTTGTAAAAATATTTTTTTGTAGGCTTGAGAAAGAATCAGGGTTTTTCTTCAACATGAAGTACTTTGAGGAGAAAGTTCAGGCTGGAGAATGGGATGAAGTTGAGAAGTATTTGTCTGGTTTTACCAAAGTTGATGATAACAGATATTCCATGAAAATATTCTTTGAGATAAGGAAGCAGAAGTATCTAGAAGCTCTTGATCGGTATAATGAATATTTATTTTTTATTTATGAATACATTTTTCTTTATTTGGAAAGAGTATGATGTTTTTTCTTCGGTTATTTATTCAATATTGTAGGCAAGACAAGGCAAAGGCAGTTGAAATATTAGTGAATGATTTGAAGGTGTTCTCAACATTTAATGAGGAATTATACAAAGAAATCACTCAGCTTTTAACACTTAACAATTTCAGGTAATTTTGTTTCACATATCAGGTGTGTAGATTATCTGTCAAGTATAGCATTGATAGTTGGTAACTCTATATGGATCGTTTTGGGCTCGCCAAAATTTTAGGAATAAAAGAACATACTAGGCAAGTTTAAAATTTTCTTATTATGATAAAATTTTAGAAATTGAAGCTTTTTCTCCTTTGAGCTTAATTCAGTGCTTGACATTGTTGTGAAAGCTTTTTCTGTTGCATATGAGCCAAATCAAGTGAATTTATCATGCAATCTTAGGTAGAACTATGTAAATTGCATACACAAGTTATTATTTAATGTTATGCTATTGTATTGTTCTCATCCTCTACTCTGTTATTCTCATCACGAGTACAGGGAAAATGAGCAGCTATCAAAGTATGGTGACACAAAAACAGCTCGCAGCATAATGTTGATAGAGCTGAAAAAACTAATTGAAGCAAATCCACTTTTCCGTGATAAACTTGTTTTCCCTACCTTGAAGTCTTCAAGATTGAGGACTCTAATCAATCAAAGGTGAAGTGGATACAACACTCTTGTGTTCTGCTTACAATTGTTACTGTTTTTTGTTTTTTAAGTTCTTACATTTAAGAAGCAATCAGGAGTGGCTTCGGTTTTCATGGACTGTTTTCCAGTTTTTGTTCAAATAATGAATATAACTGCTTGTTTTTTAAGTTACACAACACTCTGTTTTTGTTTTCTTGTTTTTGTTCTACTGACTGTTGCTATCATCATAATTATTCTGCTGTCGGTAGTCAAAGCTATTTTACTTTATGCTTTGTAATATCCATAGAAAGGAGGGTACCTCCCTCATTTTCTGCTGTAATGGTTCTTCTTTTTTCCTACCAATATATGAATTGTTAGTATTGGTCCATGCAGCTTGAACTGGCAGCACCAACTATGTAAGAACCCCAGGCCAAATCCAGATATCAAGACCTTATTTACAGATCACGCATGTACACCTCCAAATGGTCCACTTGCACCCACACCCGTCAACCTTCCAGTCGCTGCTGTTGCAAAGTCTGCTGCTTATACCCCACTTGGAGCTCATGGTGTATGATATTACATGCCTTTGTATTTTTTCTATTTGCATTTGCAGCTGTATCTATCAATTTAAGTAATCTCCTCAGTCCTCACTCCAACAATGTTGACTAATAAAGACTTGTCTCACATCTTGTGATGCAGCCCTTTCCACCAACTGCAGCTGCAGCCAATGCTGGAGCTTTAGCAGGTTGGATGGCCAATGCTTCTGCATCTTCATCTGTTCAAGCTGCTGTTGTTACTGCATCATCCATACCTGTCCCACAAAATCAAGGTTAGAACTACAAGAAGTTGGTATACAGCTTTTATTTTTGGGAAAATTTGCAACTTCTGGGGAAATGTTGGGCTGTGTGGGATCAGTGAATAATACTTGAGTGTTATTATTGTTTATAAGTTCTGGATGCATAAGGGAATTGAATCTCGTCTCCAGTTCACTTGAAATCTATGATATGTTAATTAGCATTTTCATGTCACTCCTTTGCTTTACCACGGTAGACCTTAGAAGTGTTCTCTATACAGAAATCTCTTAATATTTAATAATGTTAAAGGTATCTCACTGGCCTAAAAAATTAATGTTAATGAATCTCAGAAAGGTGTATAAGTTGATATGATTTATATTTCCATTTAAGTAGTCCCAGTTTTAAAACGGCCAAGAACACCTCCTGCAGCACCAGGCATGGTTGACTATCAGAACACTGATCATGAGCTGATGAAACGCTTGCGGGCTGCCCCATCCATAGAGGAGGTAGTTCAAAGTTCTTATTACTTCTTTTTATGAAATTCAGAATAAATTATTTTGATTTGATCAGTTTTTATGCATTGTACTGATTCTTGGAGTTAATATATGTTTTTTCTTTGCTTCATTTTTTAGGTTACATATCCAACAGCAAGGCAGCAAGCTTGGTCACCAGATGACCTGCCAAGAACTGTAGCTATTACTATGCATCAAGGATCTGCCATTCTAAGCATGGATTTTCATCCTTCTCACCACACGTTGCTTCTTGGTATGAAAGTTCAGCTTTTGTTTAGACATAAGTTTTGGTGATCCTGATTTTAAAGCTAATTATTTTGACCATGTTTAAGCTCTTTACTCATTTTCTAACTGGATGTTGTTCATGTAGTTGGTTCTGGTAATGCGGAAATTACACTCTGGGAACTGGGGCCGCGGGAGAGGTTGGTTTCAAAGCCATTCAAGGTCTGGGATATGGCACAATGTACATTGCCATTTCAGGTTTGTATGTTGTTACTTAGGTTTCTCATGTTTCAAAAAATTGGCACAGCTAATTGGGGACTTATTTTTGAGAGTTAAATGCAGGCATCAATAGTCAAAGATCCACTAATATCTGTCAACCGTGTTGCCTGGAGTCCAGATGGGAACTGTGTTGGTAGGTGCCCTTCTGACAACATAGCCAGTATTTTTAAGGTGCACATCCTTATATTTATTTTCGTTCTTGCTGCAGGGGTTGCATTTACAAAACATTTAATTCATTTGTATTCTTATTCTGGATCAAGTGATCTACGCCAGCTAAAAGAGGTAGGTCTATGGTTTACTTCTTCCCAGCTAGGTATAATTTGTAACTGCTGCTTAAATTTGTTTACAATCACAGATTGATGCCCATGGTGGTAGTGTTAATGATTTGGCTTTTGCTCATCCAAGCAAGCAACTTTGTGTGGTTACTTGTGGGGATGACAAGCTCATAAAGGTGAGGGATGGTAAATTCTCATGAAAAGTTTTGATTAAATTGGAAAATTTTCATTATCTAAATGAAAGAAGTGGCACAGGTGTGGGATTTAAGTGGACAGAAACTGTTCACCTTTGAAGGCCATGATGCACAAGTATATTCTATTTGTCCACATCACAAGGAGAGCATTCAGGTAATATTTGTTGTTGGTGCTCCATTGAGTTTGTTGGTAACCCTATGGGTACAACTGAATTGCAGCTGCTGTTCAAAATGGGGTTTCTGGTACTTTCATTTGTTAATTTTCCGTGGTCAATCTTTTATCACAGTTCATATTTTCAACTGCTGTTGATGGTAAAATCAAGGCTTGGCTGTATGACAATATGGGTTCCAGAGTTGACTATGATGCTCCTGGTTTGTCGTGTACGACAATGCTTTACAGTGCTGATGGTAGTAGGTATGCCCGTGAAATTTTTAAACATTATGCCATCCATCTTTTGTACTTATTTAGAACTCTCTTTTTCTCCTTCCTTTTGTGGTTTGATGTGTTCTTTTGATCTCATTTATTTATTCTGATTTTGTTTTGCAGATTGTTCTCTTGTGGAACAAGCAAAGAAGGGGAGTCTTATCTAGTTGAGTGGAATGAAAGTGAAGGAGCAATTAAGAGGACTTATGCTGGGTTTAGAAAGAAATCAAATGGTGTGGTTTCGTTTGACACAACACAAAATCGCTTTTTGGCTGCAGGTGAAGATAGCCAGATAAAATTTTGGGATATGGACGGTATCAATCTTCTTACTGCAATAGATGCCGAGGGTGGACTTCCTGTAAGTTGAATGGTTACATTCCTTTGCTCTTGTGCTGAACATCTTTTCCTTTTGATTTGGTTATCACTTTATCTGCTAATTCCATCAGAGTCTTCCTCGCTTGAGATTCAATAAGGAAGGAAATCTCCTGGCTGTCACTACAGCAGACAATGGATTCAAAATACTTGCAAATGCTGTTGGTCTCAGATCCTTAAGAGCAACTGAGGCACCATCTTTTGAAGCGTTGAGAACATCCATCAATCCTGTTTCACTTAAGGTTATAGTCATTTCTCTTGTTCTGCTTGATGTTCCCTAATAATGCTTTTCTTGTGATATGCAAATTTCTAACCTAGTTTGGTGGCTAGGTTTCCGGCACTTCTGCAGTTGCTAGTGTTGGTCCTGTCAATTGTAAAGTGGAAAGGAGCTCCCCTGTTAGGCCTCCTCCAGTACTGGTATGTTGGTTGAATGTGAGCTTGTTTCCTAAATGATGAATCTCAGTTGAAGCTGCAAACTTAAACCAATGGTTAGGTATCAATTGGGTTGGCTTTTACAGTACTTTTCCTGGTTTTTCCCAAAGCGCCACAATGCTTTTGGGTCTTTCTGTCCTGGGCAAATTTTTAGGAATTACTTTTTCAAAAAGTCATACATGGCCACAATAATAGTTGATATTAAAAATATTAATACAATTCCAAAAACACCCATTCATAATTTTACCATCTTCAAATCCTAATGTTTTTTTTCTTTCTTTTGGGATTTCCTTTTTGGTACTTTTTTCACAGCCACAACACTACAGAGCAATCCCAAACAGAGAAACAGACCCTTAATATTGTTGGTTACTAGTAGGAACGCAAATTTAGCTTTAGGGGAAATTTTAGGGCTTAAACCTTTTTCACCTTTAATAATTGTTTGGTATGTACCACATTTAACTTCTTGTGTTTCAAAGGGGAACCAAGGAGCTCTACCAGTTGTAAATTTTATTTTATTTTATTTTTTTCCTTTTTTCTTTTTTGATTGACAGCTGTGAATGATTTTTAAAGGGGGATATTACAAGTGGACCCCAAAATTTGAAGTTTCTTCTTGTGAATGCTTTTATTCATGCATTTAATTTTATTGTTTTGGGCTTTTTATCTATCTTCAAGAATGGAGTTGATCCGATGGGTAGAAGTGTTGAAAAGCCAAGAACTTTGGATGATGCAATGGACAAGACGAAACCCTGGCAGTTAGCTGAAATTGTGGACCCTGTTCAGTGTCGTCTAGTCACTTTGCCTGAAAGCACAGATGCTTCTAGCAAGGTTTGTTCATTTTCTTTTAGGTAATTATTTTTCATGCCACTCTTCTACACATAGCTAAATAAAAGCATTCTTGAAGGTTGTTCGACTTCTATATACAAATTCTGGTGTTGGCATTTTGGCACTTGGGTCAAACGGAGTTCAGAAGCTATGGAAGTGGCCTCGAAATGAACAAAATCCCAATGGAAAGGTAATTTCCAGATGATAATAATTTCAGTTATTCTTTTCCTTGCAGATAAATGATTGATCCTCTTAACTTTTCAAATAATTTTATGAGATTATGTTTTGTTGTTGAAGAGATCTCTGAAGCCAGTTAAACTCTAAAGGCCACTGCTAGTGTTGTTCCTCCACATTGGCAACCAAACAGTGGTCTTCTTATGTCAAATGATGTCACAGGTGTCAATGTTGAAGAAGCAGTCCCGTGCATAGCACTCTCAAAGAATGACTCATATGTAATGTCAGCTACTGGTGGAAAAGTTTCATTGTTCAACATGATGACTTTCAAGGCATGTTAGGCGGTTTTTTCTTTTGGCCAACATTAGGGCATGTTTAGGTATCTAAAATTTAGGAAATTTTTGCATCTTTTTTTTTTTTCTAATAATACCTGGTTTGCAGGTGATGACAACATTCATGGCTCCTCCACCTGCTTCAACCTTCCTAGCATTCCATCCTCAGGATAATAATATCATAGCCATTGGAATGGAGGATTCCACCATACACATTTACAATGTTAGGGTGGATGAGGTGATTACTTCATAACACTGTTTCTATGCATGCTTATTATTCTTTCTCTCCATGGGATTTTTCTTGCTCACTTGAATGGGATCTGAGCTATTTATTTTGATTTTTCTAGGTTAAATCAAAATTGAAGGGTCATCAAAAGCGAATAACTGGTTTAGCCTTTTCAACCAATCTTAATATCTTGGTTTCATCTGGCGCTGATGCTCAAGTAAGTGGAATCCAGGATTGACAATGTTACCTATCTTTATTTAGATCCTATTTATGAGGTTTAAATGATATGAACATTTATAAACCAAACCAGATTCTCTATGGTGTGGTTCTCAAGGTGTTTCTGTGATATCATTTCATTCCATGTCCTGATGTCATCATGTGTCTTCTTCATTTGATTTGTATTTATTAAGTCTTTTTAGTCTCTGCAAATATGATTCTATTATAAGCCATACTTTGAAATTTGATCAAATGTCATCATAAATCATCTCAATATTTTCTTTATATATGAAGCTTTGTGTGTGGAGTATTGATACCTGGGAGAAAAGAAAGTCAGTTACCATACAAATTCCAGCAGGAAAGGCACCTACTGGTGATACACGAGTTCAATTTCACACGGATCAAATACGCATGCTGGTAGTTCATGAGACTCAACTAGCCATATATGATGCCTCCAAAATGGAACGTATTAGACAGGTAGGCAGTTGACATAAATCCAACAATATTTTGTCATCTATAAAGTGATGGCATTTCTTATACATTTATCTCGTGCAGTGGATCCCACAAGATGGCCTGTCAGCTCCAATATCTTATGCAGCATACTCTTGCTACAGCCAATTGGTTTATGCTTCCTTCTGTGATGGTAACATTGGGGTGTTTGATGCTGATACCCTGAGACTTAGATGCCGTGTTGCTCCATCAGCGTACTTGCCCCAATCTATCTTAAGCGGGTAAGTTAGGGCATCATCACTTAGTACAGAATCCCAAAGAGATTTTTCTGGTGCCAATCTAATGACAAACTCTTTCTATCTTTTCCAAATTTTTTATACTGACTCTTGGGTGTATTATTTTACAGAAGTCAAGCTGTATACCCTCTTGTTGTCGCCGCAAATCCAAACGATCCAAACCAATTTGCGATTGGATTGACAGATGGATCTGTTAAAGTGATGGAGCCAATAGAGTCAGAAGGAAAGTGGGGGGCGAGTCCACCTGTTGATAATGGAATCCTAAGTGGCAGAACGACTTCATCATCAACCACAAGCAACCATACACCAGAACAATTACAAAGATGAGAAATATTTAAGAATCATCCCTAATTTATGTAGATTATTAGGTTTTCAATCTTCATGTATGTCTAGCAAAGCTAAGCTTGGAAAGATTGTTGTATTACTCGCAGTTGTTGTAGTTTACCGTAGTTATTAATTATTCTTCTCTACCTTCTTGTCGTTGGAATGGCTTGTGGCTAGAAATGCTTACTGTATTGATTTGTTTTTTCCTTCTTTTTTTTTTTTTTTTAATAAACTTAATTGTAATTTTGATTTCCCGAAGGTTCTTGGACGATTTCTAAGGGTGGTTTCGTAATGTTGTTTTCAAATGTCTTATTCAGACAACTTTATGGTCGGCGGAAAGACTTTAGCTCTTGATCTTGGGTGTAAAACCAGACAATATATATATATAGGGGTTAATATGTATTAGTTTTAATTTTTTTTAAAAATTGAAATTTTAATTTATTTTTTAAAATTAAAATTTCAATTTAAAATTTAAAAATTTACTTTATTAAATATTGATATTTAGATTTAAAAATTGATTATATATTTAAATATAATTAGTTTTTAAATCTAAATATTATATTTAATAAGATGGGTTAATAAAAAACATTTAATAAGATGAATTTTTGAATTTTGAATTGAATTT
>BPVZ01000050.1:1529956-1543518 GCA_020521535.1 Rubroshorea leprosula | reverse complement strand
GCATGTCACCTACAAAAAAATAAACTACGTTTAATTCAAGATCCATGTTATTGAATTAGAGTGAGTTGTTCTACCCTCCTTTCTTATTCTTAAAAAAATAATCGAAAATGTATATTTCTTACCAATAAAATAAGAGATATTATTTTAAAATAAGAATGGTATTAAATTGAAAAATAAAAATTATTATATAAAAATAATTTTTAATTTTGGAAGAATTTTTTATTTAATAATTTAAAATATAAAATTTTCTTTTAAAGTAAAACAATCAACTCAAGTGAATGTTTATTGGGGAGAGAAGGCTTAAAAAAACAATGATAATTAAAACTAATTTTTAGGACCAAAATTTAGAATGAATTTATGGTAATTATTAATTATGATGTATGTCTTATATATACTCATATGATCAACGGTTAAAAAAATTTGGTTTCAAAATTTTGTTTTAAATTTAATCCTAAGAGTTTTTTTTTTTATTTTTTTTATCTTTATTGCACAGTGGGAGACAATTATTTTTCATTTTTTATTCTATCTCACTTGCATGTCATACGATTCAAACTCAGAATATTTTATTTTCAATAAAAGAAGATGACTATTGAGCTATTTAGGTTATTGATAATCTCAAGAGTTATTAATTAGGTTCAAAGTCACCTCTAGAAAATTTAGGATCATTTTTTATCTACTTTCATATCTGATTTAAGATTTATTTATGTATAAATCTTATACCCGTTACTTATATAAAATCACAATAATTTATTTTTTTATTATGAATGGGTGAAATTTGTTGACTTTTTATTTTAATTTTTAAGAATAATTATTTTTTACTTAAAAAGTTATTCTCTGCTTTTTATCACTATTTTAGTAAAGAAGTGAATTATTAAAATTTTACATGAAAAATATGTATAAAAAATTATGTATAAATAAATCATATCTTATATGGTAATATATAATGTTTTTAAATATAATACAATACTTAATATAACATGATGAGATATCTTGTGATTAATTATTTTCATTTAGAAATCATACTTATATTAATCTATTTAATAGTAAGTCATATTATAAATATTATATAAAATTATTATACTTGTACCACAGTGGAATGTTTTAAGTTTTTGAATCAAATTTCAAGTCCCTTTGCATTAGAATTTGTATCTCAAGAAGATCAAGATAATCCGTTTTATCATACAACAAAATGAAAGGTATACCATCAATTATTTAAAAAGTTTTAGTGATAATCTTGTTTTAATAAAAATAAGATATTATGAATTCAAATCATATAACATACAGATGTCCGGTAGGGTGCATTATATGATAAAAGAGAGTTGTTTTTTATTATATCATACAATTTAAAATAAAAAAAATGAAAAAAGAATACCCAAACTCATCAATGTTGGCTAGACAATGTTATAATTAAAATATCATATACAATTATAAGTTTATAATTATAACGTTGTAATAAATGAATATTATGTGATGTTAAATGAGTGAATATATATAATATCACAAGTAAACCTCTAAAAAAAAATTAATTATATCACAATATATGATATTATAAATTTATAATGTCATATAATATTATAATTATAACATTTTTGTTGTTGCTTAGGGATATAGGACACATGAGTTTTTCAACTAAAATAAGAAATCCTTCCAATTTTAAAAGTTTAATACTTTATCATCTCAACCATACTAAATTGTAAAACACCGACCTATCAAATAAGGGTGCTAATGGTTGATATTGTAGAGTTAAGCCTGAACTTTACAATACTTTGTTTTTCGTAATCTTAATTAAGAATTACCTGCAGGCCAAAAACAAGTGGATGGATTTGGTCATATCCTCCAATATAATAAAGACAAACTACTTTCTAATTGTTTCAATGAAGTATATCATATTCAAAATTGACTGGAATATCTTGTTTGTCTATAACCATTTAATATCTATTAATCTTTAATTAAGTGTCCAACAAACCTTTATAATTCTAACAATGATGATTGTGCCATGAAATTATGGAAAATATAGTCCTAAACTTCATCATACAAAAGGGGAGGGTAAAATATGCATCTGCAATTCAGAGAGAAAAGAGGAGAAGATGGTGCACAAATTTATCCCGTTTGCTTTCATATGTAAACTTTTTTTTTTTTCTTTCTTGTTCAGTATGAAAAAGAACGATTGAAAGGAAAAGGAAGAGAAAAAAATAAATTCCCAAAATCCACACTTGTGTAAGCCACTCGAAGACATCAAACAATACCATGATGCCACAATTAAACCCTGGCAACTGAATTGGTTGCCACTAATTGATTGATATATATGAACCTCTTCCTCTCTTTTTCTACAACTAGATGATAGATACAAATAAAAGGGGGTAAAAAGTTTAAAAGGAAAAAAAAGAGTGGCAAGGAGAGTTCCCATAAGACAGTTTGTATGGTATATGCTTACTTTGCATGTCCAAGTTTTCGCTTTCCATCTACAGCAACTTGCTGTCTCCCCGGCTTTTGCAAGTTTGAATTAACAGCATTGGGACCTTTACGTGCTTGCATTATTGAAGGAATTAAGGATGGAATTGAACTCCTATTTATTGGAAACCAGAAAAGGAAAATCAAATTTGGTCAAACATCCTAAAATGGCAGAATTAATTAAGTTTGGCAGTAACAAAAAAGAACCATTATTTTATGTCTACTTATAGCATTGGAGTAAAATATATCTTAAATCATTCTGAGATGGCAGGCTTAAGCTATAGGAGAAATAAAGACAACAAGTGTTAGCATGAAGTGTTTTGTGAGGAGAATTTACCATAGCAAAAAGTATTGTATGTGCATATAAATGTAAAGCAGCACCAGTGCTTCTGCAGTTCTGCTTAATGGGGAAAGGACTGTTGCTGATCAGAGAGAGCTTACCTAGTTTCATTGCTCTTCGTTGCCTTCGGTTGAGGTTTCTTTGCTTTAGGGCCTAGCCCGTTCAGAATGTTGGTAACTTTTGGAATATTGGATTGACAAAGTGAGTCTGTCTCTGAACTTTCACTAGTTGCAGCATCAAGGTCAGAGTCATCAGTGGAGGCAGCTTCATACCGAATTCGCTGTACATCACAATCCTGGCTGTCCCTTCTGTTTGCAATCAATTTATTTAAGTTTTGTTCGGGGAATATCTTTGTAGGAACAGGGATACAACTCTTAAAAAACTTCTGAGGTTCTAAACTTCCAAACTTTAAGTTTTCAATCTTGTTCACCATGACCTTCTCAACCGAATCACTGGAAACTGATTCATTATCATCATCCTTTATACTCAAAGCAGGACTATCTACATGAGGCCATGGAGACGAATGAGTTGAAAATTCTTGGAGATCAAGACTGTGTCTTCTTGAAGTGGATGATGAATCATTCTGAAGTAGCAGGCAAGATTACCATGTTAGGTAATTCTTATGGTTGGTTGAATATCAAAGATGCAACTAAAATCATGTTATCCAAATTCCTAATTGTTTTGGGTGGATGAGTACAATTTAAGGAATCAATATGATTTTTGGTTTTTATCCAATATGCCATTCTACAAACAACTACCATTTAAACATGATGGTTGAACCAACTATGAAACTTGATTTGTTCCTAAAAGTTATAATGAATCATACCTCTGTGGTAGTCGTATTGTCCAATGATTGCCTTCGACTGCTGGGAATATCACCTGTACTCTGGTATTTAGGATGTAAGGGAGATGTGTCAAGCTTTGTTCTTAGTCTTTCTGGGCTGCTGGTTTGAGAGTAGTTGGATTGATCAACTTCTGCCTCCTTCCTTGCTAAGGCTGCTTTAAGGCTAGCTATCTGAAAAAAGTCAGTTAATACAAAATACTCAATTTTTTTTATTAGAAAAACTAGTGTGTGAGGTATAATTAATGGGAGGACATGTCCAACAACTTTGAGTTTTGACTACAATTAGGCATGAACTATAGAAACTTTTCAGCTTGCTATATCCAAGGCATGTAAAAACTGAAAAAACCTGTTCTTTTAGCTCTTTCACTTCTCCAATATCTTTGTTTACTTTAGCAGCACCTAGCTCAACAGTAGCAACCCGTTCAGCAAATTTTAGGGTGCTAAGTGTTTCTGCCAGAGCCTCAGGCTCAGGACTAATGTGAACAAACATGAGTGTTTTGGCTTGTCCTCCTGAAAGATAGTAAGGATCAGATCATTAACACAATCATGATGCAAAATCAGCAGATAATAAAAAGGTAATGCCTCCATAGGCTACAAAGAATCAGATAATCTTACCAAGTGAGTCTTGGAGCAATTGAGTGAGTTTACTGTTTCTGTAGGGAACATGTGGACTTTTCTGAGCAAGAGAGGCAATGACATCTCCTAAAGCTGAAAGAGATTTGTTGATG
The DNA here is from genome assembly GCA_020521535.1 of Rubroshorea leprosula. Classification (NCBI taxonomy): domain Eukaryota; kingdom Viridiplantae; phylum Streptophyta; class Magnoliopsida; order Malvales; family Dipterocarpaceae; genus Rubroshorea; species Rubroshorea leprosula. Next base: position 1,539,155 of record BPVZ01000050.1, on the reverse strand, counting down.
TGTACTGCCTCCTTCAACCTATCTCCTGTCACCTCTGATTTGTCTACCCTCTCACTCCCTGCCAGGTCAACCAGATGCATAGAGCCATGAATAATGGTCCCAGATGTCAGGTCTCTCCCTTGAACATGAACAGTCAAGCAGCTGGAAGTAGATACGGAATACAAAGCCTTTAGTATCATAAAGAGCATAAAAATACTACATTCAGTAGTCTCAAAAACATAATTAAAACATAATATGTTACCTATGAGATCGACTGCTTCGATCATTCATGGCTGTAGCACCGACTGCACGATTTTTATGCCCCAGGTTCATCAAATTTATAACATCAGATGTTGAAGATACCGGTACAAGGTTTGCATCTGGTACATTGATCCCATTACTGGAGCTGTTTCGAATTTCTAATGTATGGAAGAGTCAAGCTCACAAGAAGGACAACAAGATATATTAAACAAATATAAATCATAAAAAACCAAACTTGGCTGTTCAATAGGATATCTCTTATTAAGACCACCATCAGTCACAAGGAGATCCCTGACTTGCTCGTTGTAAATCTCAAGCATCTGCACAGCAATTTCATAGCAAATGGTGTCTTTCCTCTGCTTTGAGAGAAGAAATAGATCACTCAGTGCCCTGTAGTTTACTCCTAGGCCTTCCTCCGTAAGCTCATTGGGTCCAGTCTGGATTTACGAAAGAGATGAGTTAAAAGAAGTTGATTGAATGACTACATGTTACTGAGAAAAAGAAGAAGAAGAAGAAGAAGGAAGACATAACAGAATATGAAATAAGCATTTCTTACCATAGTGTAAGTTTTTCCTGTTCCTGTTTGGCCATAAGCGAATATACAGACATTGTAACCATCAAGAACGGAACGAATCAAAGGTTGAGTATCTGAGAACACCTCAGCTGCAAGGAAGGAAAATTTGTTCTTAGGTCAGAAATATTGTATAGAAAATGTGGGGAAAACCTTTGCTAGACTTACTAACCTTGGGTTGCTGAAGGACGAAAAACTTTGTTGAAAGTAAATGATTTTCGTCCATCTTTTCCATATTTGGAAGGGGTTATGATAGAAATGCTTCCTTCATCTATATTATCCACAACACTAGCTAGACGAGTTGATTGCCCTCCTAAAAATGGTCTTACTCGACAGTACACTCGAATATTTCCTAATCAACATGATGTTCCAAAGAACAAGCAAATTTATCAAAGAATGAAGTATACTTTTGAATTAATTCGGAGTTGATAACAGAGTCATTGCATCAAATGCTAAAATCTTAGGAATGCTACCTTTCAGGTCCTGAAGTTGATTGTATAACTTGCGATTTTCCTCAAGAACTCGTTGGTATCCTGAAGCAGCATGGGCTAGTGAAAGCAAATGCTTACCTAAGAAGAAAAGATAAAATGAGAAATTTAGTTTTCATTTTACTGAGAGCCACACAAAAGCATGCTTAGATTTGAATTAAGATTTATACCTAGATTGTTCAATTCCTCCAAGCATTTCACTTGCAGGAGTTGCATAACCTCTTTTGTACCATGAAGAGTGTGTTTCAATTTCTAGAAAAACCAGAAATTTAAGAGTTACATCCTTAAAGAAGATTTAAAAAATAGAAGCTTGTATAACTGAAATGACACTGCTGCAGAGTGCAAACTACCTGAACATCTTGGTGTTGTTTATAGACCAACATTTTCTGTTTCAATAAATGAGTTTTTGATTCCTCCTCCTGTCGTTCTTGTTCAATCAACATTTGCTGTTTCAATTTCAAAAAATGAGCTTCTGATGCCTCACCTCGTCGTTGTTGTTCAATAAACATTTGCTGTTTCAATTTCAAAAAATGAGCTTCTGATGCCTCACCTCGTCGTTGTTGTTCAATCAACATTTTCTCTCTCAATTTCAAAAAATTGGCTTCTTTTTCCTCATCTCGTCGTTGTTCAACCAACATCTGATTGTCACATTTCTCTTTTCCTATTTGTGTTGAAGATTCATTTTCGCTCTGTTTATCTTTTGGAGTTTCAGCTCCAATAGCCTTCACAGTTGAACCTTCTACTTCAACCTCTATTGGAGTTTCCACTTCAACCTTCATTGCTGGGGCTTCCTCTTCACCCTTCATCATAAAGAATTTGAAAACAGAAGCATATGAAACAATCAACAGTAATAGGCCGCATACAAAAAGAACAAAAAATCAGTCATACCTTGGAATCAAAAGAAATAGTTCTTGAAAGCAAACTGTAGGCGCTAGATTCTTCTGCATCCTTTTGGATTGTTTTAATCTGTCAGATTACCAAAGTTACTTTTATCATTGAGAAACAGGTGCACATGAGAAACTAAGCACTCAAGTAATGCTTCTTCTATCCTAAAAGATGAACTAGACAATCAGTGCATGCTCTCCACTCCACGAGTCCACCCTTAACACAAACCTGTCTAAAACAGAACACCTGTGCTGAAAAAGGAGAGTTCCTTACCAGTTCATTTTGGCTTGCTAATCGATGCTCAAACTCCTCCATGATTTTCCCTAACATAGATTCCACAATCTGTTATTTACAGAGGGTTCAAGACAAGAATGGTTAGTTCAGGTATCAAGGTTAAAGCTTTACAACCAATATTTGACCCTAATGAAAATTATAAACACAAATCAATACAGCTAGACGTTGTAACTTGATGGTTTTAACATTTAGCCGACTTTGCTCGGTTTTGCATTTTTAGTATTTGCCTCATAAGTTTGTGGAATATTAGATTCTACTCTAGATCTCCTTTCCTGACTATGATAACTCAATCAGTATTTTCACATTAAAGGAGAGGAAACTTACCATTGGAATTTCTTCTTGCTTCTTATCCAAAATTGCTGCACGAACTAGTGAATATAAGGGATTAGTGCTGGGATCCTGCAGAGTGGATATCAGTGATGTTTTAGGCTTTTTCTCCTCTCTTCCTTAGCACAAATAAAACAATTATGAACAAATAACAAAGCTCACTAACTGCTTCACAGGTGTCAGACTGCTCACTGAACAAGCTGTCTACTGACTTCTCGGATAAGGACCTCATAGCGGAATTCATGAATGGTTCTGAATTTCTTCGAAGAAAGTGCTTCCCTGCTGACCCTGGCCCTGAGCTTGGTGGTTTTGCATTTGCAGCATATTTCCATGATCCATTTCCTCCACCTTGTTTCCACTCACTGTAAGACTTCAATGCTAGAACACAGTTCACAATCCTCGAAGATTTACCTCCCTGAAAAAATCCAAATTTAAGAAGAAAATATCACAAATTAACCAAATCCTTGATAAATATTCATTTCCATTGTCCAAGTATTTTGTTTTAGTCAAAACATTCATACTCACCTTTTCCAAATCCGAGACATCAAAAGTTGGAATGCCCATTTCTCCTACTGCTACAAGGAAGTTCCTAACATTCTCAAAGTACTGGAATGCAGATAGAGCATTCCCATCAGGAATAAGAACAGAATCACTCGTCCTTTCAACCACCTAAAATGAAATTCCAACACAGAAAAATTAAGGAAAAGAAAAATCATCTACAACACGAAGTATTGATATGAACTGCAATAATGAAAGACAATGCTAACGGTATACCTTGGGAACTGATCCAGGTTGAATCTTGTTAAGGACATTGCAAAGGATTATTCCACTGCGTAATCCAAGCCTGAAATCTTCTTCAGAAGGCTCTGCTGGTAAATCTTTACCAGCAACAACTCCAACTGTCTTTCTCAGCCACCCAGCAGCTTCATTCCTTCTCAAGGCTGAAAAAAATTAAAACCTTTGTTGTTTATGTCTTTTCATTTCTTCAATATTATCATAAAACTAAGAATAAGTGAAACCTCAATTTCAAAATCAATCATATGCTTTATCAATATCAACACTCAAAACCCAAACAGAGAAAGTACAAATAGAAGAAGAAGGAGAAGAAGAAGAAGCAATTCTCGTTCTTACAAGAAAACACCGAAACAATGTCAAAATGAAGCTCAACAATACTGATAAAAAAGAATTTAGAGAAAGAACATAAATGCTCAAATATCACAAGAAAATGAGAATAAATCATCGATCATACGAAGAGTGAAAGTATAAATTGATCAGAACTTAAATAAAATAACGCAAAAAATGTTAAAATTACGCATAAGAAACCAAGAAATGATTGATCATTACAAGCTTCCTCGGCTTTTCTTGAATTAACCATGGAATAAAAATCAACATTGCTCTTCGCCTGCTGTTGAAGCACATCCTCTACAATTGATTCCGCAGAGAGCTGCAAAGCCTGTTCCGTCGACATTCCCAGCAAAACTAGCTGTTGAATTCAAAACCAACGCAGAAAAAACCAGACCCAATTCTCAAAACTCAATCTTTGCCCACATAACATCAAACCCAGAATCCAAAAAGAACCCAAGAGCAACCCATATAATTCCTTTATCTTGCAATGAAGCTCTCTTCAGAAACTGGGAAAACGGATTCAAACAGAAAACCGAGATGGGTTTCTCTTCTTTGTTTTTTTTTTTTTTTTCTATTTTAAATTTTTGTCCTTTTTTTGTGTTTTGATCTCTCTGTGCAAGAACAGAGAGATTGAGAGAGCGAGAATTTTTGTTTGGTGTTCAAAAGATTTTCTCTCGCTTTCTCTCAGTTCTCTCTCTGTTTTCTCTAAAACCTTCTCTCTCTAATATGAAGAGGATGGCTGTGCACCGAACCTGCTTCCGACCCTCACGCTTGGAGACAGCTTAACGGTTTATATTTTTGCGGGTGAGGAAATGTATGCCTAATTTTAAACTTCTCGCATTTTAATTTTATCCCCTTTTCTAAATTTTTTTTATAACTTTATTGTTTTTTCTTCTAAATCAATTTTTGAGCTATTATTATAACCATTATTAAATTTTTTAAGATTACTAAAAATCATTAAATTTTTATCTTAATTTAATTGTTAAAAATAATTAAAAAAATATTAAAATAATTAATATTTATTATTTAACTATGTTATTTCATAAGTTATTTTTAGGTTTAAGCAATGAATTTCTTATTTTATAGTCTATCATTAGATGAAGGGACAACTCTTATTATTAAAAGGTCCATTTATATTTAATAATTTAAGTTGTATAGGTTTTTATAATCAAAACTGCATAACACATTTTTGTAAGTAATTATTTATAAAAATTGTTATAGTTGTGCTGTAATTATTTTTATTGTTTGAATTGAAAATCATAACAAAAACACAAAAAAAAATATATAAGGTAGATTGTATATTAAAAAAGCGGTCTATCCTATAAATTTATTAAAATACTTTTAATAAAATTATTTTTTATATTATTTCATTAAAAATATTTTAATAAATTCATAAACCAAGTCCACTGTATAAAACATGAATCCCGTGAAATATTGGTGAACATTGTAAAATATTTTTTAAAGAGGCAATTGTTTTTTTTAACATTTTATTGTTAAGGGGATGGGGGTTATATTGTATTAACATTTTAAATTGTTACTTCCTATTTTATGGGGAAAATGGTTGTGGTTGTCTACAAATTCCCAGAAAAAGCAATCTTTTAAAAGTTTCTTAAAGGTTAAAATAGCCAAAAAAAAAAATGCATTGAGGTATAGGAAAAAGTTTTAGGAAGAGCAATGCAAAGGACTGAGTTCACTTCCCTAATTGCTCATTGAGTGATTAGATTTTTTTTTTTTTTTTTTTCATGTATGTCCAAGTCCTGATTAATTTGAGTCACACCGCTCCCTCCTCATGACCACATGACCTCTTTGTAATGCGTATTTTATTATGGTCCAACGCAACGGTCGTTTAGTAGTTAAGGGCGAGATTCTACCTAAATAAACAAGACGGTTCGTCCAACAGGTTTTTTTGATAGAAAATCCTACCTTACCTACGCTTATGGCTTAAGAAACCCTCACCTATTGCAGGCTCCAATGCACCCCCTGGAGAATATGGCATCACTTGAGCGCTCCTACGGCCAGGCATAATGCTTTTGTCTTCCTCCTCCTTAGTGCTTGCAGCACGATGGTGATACAATTCTGACACTATGGGTTCGTTTGTGAGTATTGTACTAGATTGTGATTGTAGCTTAGGTTTTTTTTCTTTTATTATTTTTAAATATATATATAAAGTAGTAATTAAATTAGTAAAATATATAAAATATTAATTAAATATAATTAAGAATAATAAATTTATATTTTTAGATAGGATATTGTTTGAAAAAAATATGCATGTGCATGGTATTTATAAAAAAAGGCTATGCTTCTTAGAGTTTTGTGCTTAGTCTTATCTCTCATGTGGCAGAAAAATGCTCTTGAAACCTATTTCTGGCTTCTGATTTTATCAAAAAAAGAAACCTAATAAACTGGATCAAAGGAAACGTCAAATGTTTAAGTAATATTAAAAATTGAACATATACTTAAAATAGAGTCTCAATGTTTACCGGTTGAGACATCTTTTGGAGGCAATTCAATTAGCTAGCCCTCAAAAAATCAAAAATCTCGTCATTTCCTTTCCACTTTTAGCCTTACATATTTTTAGAAGATTATTGTATTTAATATAAAGTTTTTCCTCTCTAACTAAAACACTAGATTCAATTAAGCTTAGTTGTTGCCCAAATGCGATGTTGATAAATAAATAAATATATATAGATTCAAAGTTAGAAAATAAAAGAAAAACTATATATATATGTGAAAAATAATTAGTACACATTCCAGTACAACACATTTTTTGACATCTATCCAATTGAGTAATTAAAAATATAATATAAATATAATTGATTCAGTCAATTCTTATATTTTGTGTACATGATTGATTTTTAAGTATATTTATCTTTAATATTAGACCAAAAAATAATAATTTTTAATAATTATATTGTATGCTATGTCAAACATGAGTGTATATCAATTAATGTCTTATATATGTGTGTGCGAGAGAGAGAGTAGGAGATCCATTTATACACAAGTTTTATACATCACACTAACATAAAATTTTAACCCTTTATCTCTCACTTTCAATTATTGAAATTTATTCACTTTTATCATATTTATTATAAATAATTATCAATCCTAACTCTATGGAATCTCAATTCAATGAATATTTTAAAAAATTAATTGTTGAAGAGCTAATATTTCTATTCAAGATGCATGTCAATTTTCAAATTGATTAAATATAATTAATTAATTAATTATACAAAAATTTAACATCATTAGATATATTTAGGAAAATTTAGTTTCTTAATCATTTGATTATAGATATTATATCAACTTTGAAAATTGTTATGTATGATATATAGAAATAGACTATTTGATCATACAGTTGGATTTTCACTATATACATATACACACAAGAATAGCGCATATCAGAGTTAGAATCAATTTATACACAACATCTTACACAAACTTTTGATTGTTCATTCTCCACTATGAATGGATGAAATTTATCCAATTTTTTTATATGGATTGAAAAATGTGGGGATGCTTAATCATAAGATAGGTCCTACTTATGTGTAAAGCCTAGACATGTGATGATGATTAAAGAACTTAATTATCAAACAACAATAAACAAAATCTTGATATATAAAAGCTAGGATGATCATTACCCCCATTGTAGTACTTTTGAGAACTTCATTCTTTAGATTTTAAGAGTTCTCTATTTAAAATGTTTCTCCTTCTATTGGTTCTTTGAACATGATAGCAACTTGTTAACAAGAACCCATCAATTCAACTAGGGTTTCCATCGGCCCCCATCTATGTTACCAACCAAACTAAACCATATTATTTGATCCGAATTAAGTTCAAATCTGCAGGGCATCAACATTGTTCATCTCCAATCATTCATCTAATTCAAAAATTATTTAATCATCGACCCATCTGTTTTTTCTTTGGAAAATGCTTAGTGCACCCACTGGTTTGACACTCGAGAGTACACACTCTATAAAACCGAATAATTATAAGAATAAAATTATAAATTTATCCTTAAAAGTCATCTTCCTCCCAATACCCCTTTTTTCTTCTTGTCTCTCCATCTCCCTCTTCTAGCAAATTCATTATCTTCTTCCTATTGTCTTCTTCCTTTTTCCTTCTTCCTCTTTTTTTTTTTCTCTCCATCTAGAGAACCCAGATCAGGTTCTGCTGGAGAACCCAGATTGGGTTCTCTTGGAGAACCCGAGAGAGGAATTTTTTTTCTTTAAAAAAAAAAAAAAAGAGGAAGAAGGTGGGAACCTGGTACGACTGCCAATTATCTTGCAGATGATTAGGATAAGGATGGATTTAGTGCTCGAATGCTTGATTGAGTTTTGCTAAGATTTATTCTTGCTGTCATTTGGGAAATGGGTTTAGTGAAGAGGGTAAATTTATAATTTTACTTTTAAAATTATTTAGTTTATATAGTGTGCACCCGTCGGGTGTCGAACCAGCAGGTGCGTGAATCATTGTCCTTTTTCTTTTAATAAATTTTCTTGGTTTGTTTGCCATTGGTTTATACAAAGGGATTACCCTTACCCAAACTCTCTCTACTCATCTTAAAATTCAAATTTGAGACTTCCAATATAGAGATTCGAATTATTAACCATTGAAATATCCCTTAATGGACTTTTGTTAATTAATTTAGAATAATTAAGAAGCTTTGAATTTAATTAATATATGTCCTTTGGAAAACCTCTTTTTTTTTCATTTCCTGTTTATTTTAATGTGACGTTAATAATTTTTTTAGAACTAAAATTAAACTAGCAATGTGACGTTAACTTTTTTTAATCCCTGGGAAGATGGAATTATCTGCAATTGTTTATGTGATCAATGAAACTATGGGCTAATTTAAGCAACATTTTGAAGATTAATTTGGAGCATTAGGGCTGCTTGTATAGGACCTCTACACAGAAAATGAGAAACCAAAGAATAAGTGTCCCAAAAGCAAAGCATGGGAAAGGAAACTTCTTGTCTTGGTCCCCAAAAGGTGAAAAGGATGAGACCAAATGTATCGGAGCACTTGATGGATAAAGCAAGTGTATTAGCACATGAAATGTGCATCATCTCATGATTTAGGCCACCTCAAAGGATTAATTATCTCTTCCACGGAAATATGTTAGCAAGTGTGATCTAGTCATAATTTAGTCACTTTTGATCTAAATTAATTGATTGTAGTATTTCATCTATGTATTAAATTTTTCTATCTGGTTACAAACAAGTTTCTATCCAACTAATCTTTATTCATCTTATTGTTCATATGTATGAT
>BPVZ01000050.1:1447731-1461860 GCA_020521535.1 Rubroshorea leprosula | reverse complement strand
ACATAGAAACAAGACAAATTTACGGCATTTGAATAAAAAGTAAGCGGAGGCCTTATTCCCTTCTCAGCCATTTCTCCTAATCAACCAACCAAACGTGCCCTAATTTTTCTAAGAATTGTATTCTTCTTGTTATTTTCTGCTTTTTCAGGAAAAGAGAAAAATGAACTTTTAGGTGAAAAAAACCACAATATACCATTTATGGCAAAGATCCCGTGGGCCACCGCCTACTGTATCACTTCTTCTGGTTGTAATCACATTTTTATTTTCCTTTTTTTAAAAAAAAACTCACATTTATCCGTTTCTGAATTATTAAGAAGCTACAGCGACGTGGTCAAAAACCCCCAGAAGGAAAAAAAAAAAAACTCCTGTGTAATTAAGTTTATTGCATTCATTTCTCCAAAACCAAAATTTTCAGAAGAAAAGGAAAAAACTCTTCTTCTCTGATAAATTCTACTTGTTTTTTTCCTGCAGATGTTGTTTGGTTTATGAGAAAAAGGAGAAGATTTTCCGAGAAAACTTTCAGGTAATCAGAGATTTTTTTTTTTGTTTTTGTTTTTGTATTTACTCTCACTTGTTGTTTCCGTTTGGTTTTGTTGTGGTTTGTTTGTTTGTTTACTAGATTTTATTCCAGTTATGGTCCTTCTCTGGCGTTTACTATTAGTTCATTGTAAATTTGTAATGGTGGATTTGATGTAGAAGTTCTATTTTTCAATTTTTTTTGCCCTCTTCTATGTTGTTTTGATCTGGTTTTCTGTTTATTACTCGTGGGATTTGTTGTAGCTTTCTTATGAGATCTGTTTGGTTGATGAGAAAGTGGAGGAAAAATAAAATTAGAAGAAGTAGGCACAATATGTGTTCAGTTATAGTCAAATAGTGTTTTTTTTTTTTTTTTTTTTACTTTATTTTTTTTGTTACTATAGCTATTCAGTTTTGGTAGATTAAAATTAGATGTGTGGGAAAAGGGAAAACAATCCAGTGTCATTACTGTTTTGGTCGAATACTTTTATTTGCAATTCTTCAGTCAAGTCTTCATTTTTGTTTTCCAGTGTCTCTGCTGTGGCTTTCAAGCATGGGTCTTGAGGAAAATATTGTAAGGCGACCCGACAGAAGAAATGAAACTGGGCAAGAAAAAACAATTTGTCTTCATGCATTCTCTGATTTGACTCATGTTTCTCCTGTAGTGTTCTTATACCTTCTAAAAGAATGCTACTTTCATGGTATGATCTTTCCTCCGTTCCTTGCTAATCTCTATTGTATTATTTTCTTGTAAACGTTTGTGTTTTTTAGTTTGCTGATGGTGTATTGTCGTCATGTCAAAAGACTCCTTGACATTTGGACAAATAATATTTGAGTCTGTAAATCTCTTACAGTAATCGGCAGAGCAGCATTTGTTTTGTACTAAGAACAAATAATGAGGACAAAGCTCTTTGATGAATACTCTGTGCCTATACTGAGTATCCTCCTTGGTTGATTCCTTCGAACTATCTAGTCTAATCAAGCACCATCAAGTGGCCCTTAATGTAGGAGGAATCAGCTGTTGGAAATAGAATGTCTCAATATGATTTCACCTCATTATTATTATTATTTTCTCTGTATGTTTTCTTGTTCATGCTGATTCTCAGTAAATGCATTTTACAGGAACATGTAAGGCAACAGTCAAGTTCCGAGCTCTCCAACAACAAGTCTGTAATGTTCTCTGTAATTCTTCCCGACCTGGAGTGGCAACTTTTATTCTTCAATGCCTCTATGTCCTCCCCATATTTGAGTTATATTCTGAAGGGTTCAGTCACTTGATATTATCTGCTCTTGGTCGTTTCAAGAAAGCTGTGACCACCTCTGCAGACACCTTGACAGCAAAAAAACTGGCAGCACGGTTGTTTATTGATATTGTTGGGGGTTCTGTTGACCATGCTGAGAGAATCATTATGAAGATAATTGAAGTTTTTGATGTTAGGTTGATGGATGTTGAGGAAGTAGTTTCTCAATTAAAGGCCCAGAATGATTGTAGGTTTGACAGTGCAAAAACATTTATTGAGCAGTTTATATTTGGACGGATTGAATCACAGTCATATATGACAGCAGTCACTCTATTAGAACAGTTCTCTATTCGCCAGTCTGGACAGTCATTTCTTTTCACAATGATTGAGAACAAAGAATTCAGAGCGGCAGAGAAGTGGGCATCTTTTATGGGGAAACCAATATTATCTATTCTTGTCCAGGAGTATGCTGATAGGAATATGCTAAAGAATGCTTATGTCACCATAAGGAAAAACAATCTCCAGCAGGATTTTCCTGATTTATATCATAAGTGTAAAGAAAGGTACATAGAAAAATCTGTCTCTTCATATGCCATATTTCCCAACCCTCTTCCAAACAGAAAAGATGTAATGGGGAGTAGGGGAAGGTGAAACTTGTGATGAAAAGGGAATGATAGTATTTTACCATAATGCAGCATACTAAAGAAGCTAGCAGAAAAAGCATGTTGGGATATTGCAGAGGCAAGGGCAGATGGTGATAGACAACTACTTGAGTATTTGGTAAGTTTCTTCTTAGGTAAAGGCTTACTTTCCAAAACTTCTCAATGTCAAAAAGCAAAAGAATAAGAAGAAAGAAAGGTCTGAGTGGCTTATGTTTGTTGATTCCATTCATTTTATTTTATTTTTTGCTCTAACTTGTAGATTAAATTATACTTTCATTTTGAACATGAGTAGGTATTTCCAACTGGATCTGTTTGATGAACTTCGCTCCTCATCTCTGTATAATTTTGTAAAATGCTCTTTATAACTAAGAAATGTAGCAATTTTCAAGTTCGGATTGCCTTGTCTTACTTTACCTCACCTTCTTGATATATATTCTCTCTAACCTAGCTTGTTTAAATTTGAGTATTTTGAAACACTCAAAGTTTTTAAATGGATTCTATCAAATTCATGGGAAGGTTGAACAGATTAAAATAAGTTTAAACAATATGGAATGATTTTTTTTTTTTTCAGTTATTCCGAGTCTCTGGCGTCCTGTTGAAAAAGCTAGGGCACCAGAGATTTGTGCTTGTACTTTTTGCTACACAGACGAGTATCTATAAGACCCTCATTTTTCGTTTGCTCTTGGTTGATTTTGGAATCCTGTTGAAAAAACTAGGACACCAAAGATTTGTGCTTTTACCTTTTTTTACTGTGTAGAGAAGTATCTAGGAGACCCTCCTTTTTTTATTTTGCTCTTGGTTGATTTTGGCAATGCATTTTAAAGGACTATATATGTTTTTTCAATATGAGGTTTATCTGGCAATGGAAGCTGGTTACTCAGAGAAGGTTGAAGAACTTTGTGAACGTTACTCACTTGAAGGTTTCTTGAAAGCAACAGGTACTCTCCTCCAGCATTTCTTTTAGGATAGATATCAGATTCTGAGTTTTTTATCCATTCCTGAAAACTATAAAATATGCTTGAGAAGTGGTGTTTACAAACTTCTGCAGAAGTTTTCAGCTTTGACATATCATGTGTTCACAAACAGCTGCATAGGGAAATGAAAAGCAGGATATTTTTTTTCAGTGTTGTAAAAAGCGGGCCTAGGCAGTGCCTAGGTGCCGCCTAGGCTCTAGGTGGTTCCATTCTGCCCACATCAGCCTAGGCTCTAGGCAATGCCATTCCGCCCGCAGAAATTCAATGCATTTTGCATCACCTAGATCAATTAAGCATGCCCAGGCACTATTAGGCATGCTTAATGGTGCCTAAAGTGCTTGAGCAAATGTTTTTTATTAATTTTTTAGCCTAATGAAATGATGTTGTTCAATTTATTATGAAAATTATATTAAAAAAACATTAAATGTCAAGTAATTCCCCTATATTCTGCTCTTTAGACATGATAATGAAGAGAAAAATGTTTAATTTTTCTATTTATTTTATAATTTTTAAAATTGTTTTACATTTTTTTCTTTTTTCCTTAGAATTATATCAAAAAATTATTATTAAAAAAAAACCGCCTAGGCTGCCTAGGCACCACTTATGCACTCTAGGCTCTAGGCTGTGGGCAACCGCCCACTATTGCCTAGCACTTTCTGCAACCTTGTTTTTTTCTTAAGCAATAATTACACATAATATTATTATCTGTTCTTTGGGGGACAGGGGAGTGTCAATCCTGGAACTTGAACCTTTTCACCAGGGGTGCCATCACTTTGCTTCTCAAAGAGAAGCGTGGCCACTGGGGCCGCACGAGTGATTGGCAGGATTGATTAAATGTTAAAACTACAGTAGGAAAGTGGACTGAAATTTACTGTTTTCTGTTTCTTTTATCGGTCAGATCAACAAATTAGGTCATGCAATTTGTCTTCTAATATCAATCTTTTGATAGGATTTTATTCCTTCAATCTGAAAAAAATAATGCAAATGAAGAGATTTTTCTTTTTTCTTTTTCTTTTTTTTTTCTCCTGATAAAGAAAAATTTGCCACCATGAGAGAAATCAACTTTTTCTTTCTTGTATTGGATGCTTGTGTGTACTTTGTACTACATAATTGTTCATCTCGAGACAGCAGATATTTTCCTTTTTACACCCCTGCCCTAGGAAAAAATGATCCAGAAAGGTTGTCAATGGCCGTTAAACCTCAAGAAGAATGTCAGATAGACAAATATGGTTGGAAAACCAGTTTATTTCTTCTGTTTTCTAGGGAACACTTTAGATTTTATTCTTTGACATTTATTTTGCTTCTTTTTGGATACCGTTTAGAACCACCACATGAAGGTGCTTGTTTTGCTTATGTTTGGTATTCTTTTCCATCTCACAAATTGTAGATTCAAATGGTCTGTTAATTGATGATGGATTTAATAGCCAGTCACTTGTGCTGATACTTATGTTACTGTTGTTCAGGATCTGAAGCTGCAATTTTACGAAGTCGCTTTTTAAGTCTCAATGACTTTGCAGTGGAAGATGTAATTTGGGTTGATGAGTTTGAGAGCCTGCGTAATGCAGCTTTCCAAGTCGAGGGATGTAAAGTCATTGGTCTTGATTGTGAATGGAAACCCAATTATGAAAAGGGCAGCCAGCCAAACAAGGTAAGTAGATAAGCATAGAACAATCTCTTAATTATTTTTCTACACCAGAGAGTCAATATACTTAACCCTTTGGAGGACTCTTAACCTATTGTTTCTTAATTAGCTCATTACGGAAAAGGGATTTATGAAGACTCATAAAGGGTTTTTTGATGAAAAGATGTTCTCTGATCCAGTTTTCTTTTATTTATTTATTAATTTCTGCTTCTTTTTCTTTCTTAATTGTGGTGTTCTTTATTTATTCATGACTGTCTAAATTGTTATTTGGCAAATTAAACTTTTTATCCTTTAATCAGGTTTCTATCATGCAAATAGCTTCGGATAGAATGGTTTTTATCTTTGACTTGATAAAGTTATATGAGAACGTGCCTGATGCTCTAGACAACTGCCTAATTCGCATACTGCAGTCTTCTAGAATTTTGAAACTTGGTATGAGAATCTCTATCTGTTTAGATAGGGGAATTCCCTCTACTCCCATTGCTTTAACAGCTATAAATAAATTTGGATGACTTCTTGACTCATTATTATTTTGGAATGGATTAAAAGATTTTGTTATTGTTTTATTGATGCTGCAAACAAACTGCATGAGTTGTAGGTTATAATTTTCAGTGTGATATGAAGCAACTTGCTCATTCATATGGAGACTTAGAGTGTTTCAAGTACTGTGAAATGTTACTGGATGTCCAGAATGTGTTTAAAGAACCTCGAGGTGGTCTGTCAGGCCTTGCGGAGGTAAACTGAACATGAAAAAGGCTGTCAGAGTTTGTCCCTTCCTCCCATTTTCAATGGTATTCAACCTGATTTTGTTATGATTTTCTTGCTCTGTAAATTATTGTTTCGCATGTTACCTAACCAGAAAATATTGGGAGTGGGCTTGAACAAAACAAGGCGAAACAGCAACTGGGAGCAAAGACCACTCAGTAAGAATCAGGTATACATTTATTCTTTTATGTGTGTGTGTGTGTGTGTGTGTGTGTTCATTCTGTGTGTTCTGCTGTTACATTAAAAAACTGCATGAGGAAGATGAGATGGTTGCTTGCTGCTCAGTTTTGGATGTGTTCTATAGAACTTATCCCTGACAGATTTTTGGGAGAATAGTTAGAAGAACAAGGTGCATGGAATAGAGAAATTTACAGAAATGTTGTGTAAATAGGATAACATAGGTTCTTAGATGACCTGCAATTCAGTTTCTAACATCAGCTGTCACAGTCATCAAAAGCTAATGCAACCTTGCTTACCATTATGCAGCTTGAGTATGCTGCTCTTGATGCTGTTGTTCTTATTCACATATTCCGCCGTGTTAATAGTCATTCAGACGGGCATGACAAAGTTGAGTGGAAATCCCACATTGTAAGTATTGACTGAAAAGTTGGGATTCTTGCATCCAAGGGGTGCAGCAAGCAAACATGTAGCATAGCAACATCTCACTTTGAATATATTTTGCAGGTCTCCCACATGGATAATAGCCCAAAGAAGTCCAAAAAGGAATCAAAAATGAAAAAATAGTTAAAAGCTTAGACCTTAACACCATTTAAACTATTCATCTGTAGATATTTCCTGTTAGTTTATATGGTAAACATACGTTTATGATGCATGTGTAGTTTTCTGTTGTGTTTTGTCATTTTACACTCTTCTTTCATTATGTTCTAGATATACGAGTTTCTCTTACAGGTCTTACATTCTAAAGAGACCACAGATTATTTTCTAGATGATTGGAGATATCGAAGAAGAAATCCAGGATAATTTGAATGCATGTAAGGCATAAACATTCTGATTCAAATTATCTTCCTTCATCATGCAATGTTTCATATGTTTCCTGTAAGTAATTCTTAGAGGGAAAATAAGCATATTGCACGTAGTTGAAGAAAACCGAAAAGAGAGACTGCAGACTGCATTCAGATTTGATCAGAAAGCTTTACAAATTCATCAAACCATTATCTTACCTGTGCATTGAACACTCTGATCATACATGTTTATTTCTTTTATTCTTCTTTTGCATTTTTCCTTCTTAGGATCCTTGCACCAGCTTAGAGCACTTCTTCTTTATCCATCGACTTGCTTTCTTTATAGAACCCTTGATCTTCCCTTCCAGGGTGTAAATCTTATACCTTGCAACCCTCCTCTTCCTCTTCATCTCGGGATCGTTCCACCATGACTTGATTGAATGTGGAGAGCTTTTCCTTGCCTTCACTGCCCGTTTCTTAACCGGAAAAAGGTCGAATGAGCGATCAAATGATGGCTGAGATCGACAAACATACACTCTGTTCACGGATCTTAGTCTATTCTCATCGATAATCCCCAGGTTCCGGCCACCCCTATAGCCCTTGTAGGAGTGCCGGAACTCTTCCATCTAATCTCCCTCTTTCTCTTCTCTCCTCCGACCCTTCTCTTTTGGCCAAAATGGAAGAAGCAATTAAGGGTAATGCTTGGCCTTGTTTCCAGGGAAGGAGAGGTGGAGAAGTGAGGTGGGATTTTTTCTTAAACAGACGAGTACCAGAATTTAAGAATTTTGTCCGAAATCCCTTTCGTGGTCTTTGCAGAAACTGGATAAAATAAAACCAACACTTCCCTTTACGACATATATGGGTCTGCCAGTTCGAATACATCCCTAAATTCAATGCTTAAGTCCCTTGGATTTAGGTAAGTTTGTCTTTGGTTGGATCATTTACCAATATTTTTGCTGTCTATGAAGAAACAAATGTTAAACTGATTGACAAATACGATAAAATATAGGCTATATGAGTTATCATGCAAGAGAACTAAGGTATTCTAGAAATGTCCCAAAGCTTAAAAAGTTGAAAAGGACTTTGAAACTTCAATTTAGACGTTGCAAATACAAATTTCAAGAAGGGTAACGAGAGACATAAATGGGAAAACATTAAAAGTATAGGGCTATGTGAGTTTGGATTCCTAATTTACTCCTACGTGCAAAATGTGGAAATCCATCTTGCATGCAAAATGACACCATTGTAGATTTATATAGTCAGATTAATATATGCTTTTTTTATTAAAATTATTTTTTTAATAGATTACATGAAAAAATATAGTCGAAATATTAAAATTATCAAAACACATGAATCTCTTCTCTATTTTTTTTTTTATTGAAAAGTGGAAACTCCTTTCTATATTTATTTATAAATGTTTAGTTTGAATAAAACTCCTCTCTATGTCTAGAATGAGACTCTTCTCTATATCTATTCATAAATATTATTTTGATAATTTTAATATTCAAACTGTAATTTTCTTTTTTCTGTGTAGTTTCGTGCGGAAGAATATCATTTCCTTTCTTTATAACGTAACAACCATAATTTACAATATTTTTCTTTTAAACGATGCCGTTTAAGTAAATACTTGGGAGGCCGAGATTACGCAAACAATTGAAATGGACAAACTGTTAAACGACGTCGTTTTCATTTTGGACGCTGGTATAACTCCCATCGTTGCCGCGTAGGAATTTTTTTACTAGGTTTCAAAGGATCAAAGCGCGGGAGAAAAAATTCATCTTCTTCTTCCCCATCTCACTCTTTCCAACTCATTCCAACACACACACACAAAAAAAGGAAAAAAAAACCCTAATTCAAGATAACTGAATCGGAAATGGAGGGTTCTGATCTCGAATTGGAGAAAGCCCGATTGCTGAGCTTAGCTCTCGACTCCGGTTTCGACGAAGAATCCGCAAACAAATGCTTAGATCGTCTGATTTCTCTCTACGGTACCATTCCCTCCTTCAATCGATTCTTCACTTTTCATTGGAAGTAAATATCGATCTATTGATCTTGGAGGATTTAGTTTGTTATTGTTTTTCTTTAATTTTTTTTTTTTTTTCTGTTTCCTTACTAATCAGGTGAGGATGGACGAGATTTCATCACTGTGGAGTACTGCGGTGATGATTTTCTCGCAGCACTGGCTGAATCCATGCAGGACAGTGAGGACTGGGATGATTTGCAGGCGGTGGAATCGGAAGCTTGTGGTGCTTTGAATGACATGTTTGAGAAAGATGATCTTTTCATTGATAAAGCTAGGAAAAATGGTGAAATAAGAAATTACATCGACATCATGGATAATTCGCCTGAACCACCTAAAAAACATAAAAAGCAGACAGATTTCATGGAGCTGGATTCTTCAAGTGATGATGATGGTTTCGCAATTTCAACAAAAAAGGGTGCTGAAAGTTTGAGTAAACATTCATCAAGATCCGTGGTAAGAGTTTGTTTGGAGATTCTTAGATTTAGGTTATCTTTTTTTCAGCTATGTTATATGGTACTTGTTGGGTATTGATTCTTCTTTTGTTGCTTGTTGTTATGGAATTTGTTGTCTTCCATGGTTATAGCCTTTTAGAAAAACAAGCTTTTATACCAACTATAATAGACTATAAGATAGTTTCAAGCATTGAAGTGATGAACTTTCTAAAGCTATCTATATTTGCAGGAATGATTATAGATTACTCAATATAACATTTTTTCTTTATTTATGTTTCTGTTTTCAATTTGAGGCTAAAGGGTTCTGTATACTTAAATAGTTTGTTTACATTTGAAGGCTTCTAAGAGCAGTGTTACTCAAGGTTCTGTTTCATCAGTTGCCAATAAAAAACGAGGCTACGAGACAGCAAACAAAGATGGGACTCTCAGTTATGAAGAATTGCGAGCTTTGGATAATTTGGAATTGGCAAATGTTGTGATATTTGGCAACAGATCATTTCGACCTCTGCAGCATAAGGCTTGTAAAGCATCTCTAGATAAGCGAGACTGCTTTGTTCTTATGCCTACAGGAGGTGGTAAAAGTCTTTGTTATCAGGTAATACCCATTTCTCAGCAGATTTATCATGTTTGTTCATTTTCAAATAGCAGCTAAGTAGCCGAAACACATAAAGGATCTGGCTTTTCCATTGCACCTTGAGTGTTTTTAGATTAGATGCTGGTAGAGATATGGTAGGGTTTTCTTAGGACTTTTGATTTAGGATACAAAAAGCTGCTTTTCTGCAGTTTTTATATTTACAAGATTGTGATTTATCTATTCTTGTGTTGTGCTTTGAACAGCTCCCAGCAACTCTGAAACCTGGTGTTACGGTGGTCATCTCTCCTTTGCTATCACTAATTCAGGATCAGATTGTTACACTGAACCTTAAATTTGGAATACCAGCTACCTTTCTGAATTCTCAACAAACCACTTCGCAAGCTGCAGCTGTCTTGCAAGAGTTGAGGCAAGATACAATTCTTATTTTCAGTTCATATGGAAAACTTTTCTTGTACCATCATTCAAATTGTTAAGCAGCCTTTTTCTGTCTAAGAGTTCTCATATCTGTTGTTCTTTTCATGCCGTTAGGAAAGACAAACCATCATGTAAGCTCTTATATGTGACTCCAGAAAGGATTGCTGGAAACCCATCATTTCTTGAGGTTCTAAAATGTCTACATAGGAAGGTATCCTTCATCCCTTTTCTTAATAGTTGTCTGAAAGATGCCATGCTTTTGAAATTCAGTTGATAATAGAATTGGTGCTCTCATGTAGGGACAACTTGCAGCTTTTGTTGTTGATGAAGCTCACTGTGTTAGGTATCCCTGTTCTTTAGTATAGTTTGTGGTAATTTGGGTCTCTATATATGGTTATATGGGTACATATCCAAAGTTTACTTGGTTTGTCCTTTTAAAAGCAGCTATTTTCCTGCATGTTGTACATGACATAGTATGTATGCAAACTTGTATACTTCTTTGCAATGTCTTAATGTTTGCCTTTGTAAAAATCTCTTATAACCTTCTAATCCTTGATCCTAAAATTATTCGTGTTTCCACATGCATACCATACTCTCTAATTAGCAACTTTGTTGGTTTTCTCAAATTCAAAGAACACCTCTTCACAAAGATGAGCAATAGATAAAAGGTGCTTTGTTGGTAAGTAGTAATAACAAATAGTGAATGGTAAACATTGTAATTGTAAGTCTTCACATAGCAGTGGATAGAAGGTGCTATTCTAGTAGCACTCAGTGGATAATAGATGCTCTTCTTACTCTTCTCAGCCAGTGGGGACATGATTTCCGCCCGGACTACAGGGGATTGGGATGTCTCAAGCAGCATTTTCCAGATGTTCCAATAATGGCATTGACTGCCACAGCAACTCACTCAGTTCGTCAGGTAATAAGATTTCTGCAACACTGAACTTTAATTATTATTATTATTATTTTTTAAAATTTCTTTAGTCTCATTTTGGTCCTTTCCAGGACATCCTAAAAGCTTTGAGAATTCCCTGTGCTCTAGTCCTTGAGACAAGCTTTGATAGACCCAACTTAAAGTATGAGGTGATTGGAAAGACCAAGGATTCCTTAAAGCAACTTGGGCAACTTCTCCAAGAACGTTTCAAGAATCAGTGTGGAATTGTCTACTGCCTTTCAAAAAGTGAATGTGTTGAGGTTTCAAAGTTTCTGAATGAGAAATGTAATATTAAGACAGTGTATTACCATGCTGGTTTGGCAGCTCGCCAAAGAGTTGTTGTTCAGAAAAAGTGGCACATGGGAGAGGTCCAAATTGTTTGTGCAACCATTGCTTTTGGGATGGGAATAGACAAACCAGATGTTGTAAGTCCTTATAAGATTTGCTCTTCTCCAATTTCTATTTTGATGGTTCTTTAAATGTTGAAAAGTTAGGGTTGTGAGATTATCAGTCATTGATTTATATGGTAATATTCTACATGGATATTTCATGTCTATTACAAAAGTATCCTGCATTCATGATTCATCAACTGTGCTAGTGATGGTTAAAGCAAAGGCATAATGATCTATGTTGAGCACTTGTATTTAACCTTTGTTATGTTGAACACTTGTATTTACCCTTTGTCATAATCTTATGAAATCTAATGTTATGAAAACTTTCTTTCTTCTTGCCGGTAATACATGATTTCCTCCCTTCCCCCTTTTCTTTCAACTACTATGAATCTAATTCCATTTTTTTTTCCCCTGAATATGCACAGCGATTTGTTATCCACAACACAATGTCCAAATCAATTGAAAGCTATTATCAAGAGTCTGGAAGGGCTGGTAGGGATAATCTTCCTTCTGTATGCATTGCTCTATACCAGAAGAAGGATTTCAGTCGTGTTGTATGCATGTTGCGAAATGGCCAAGGCTGTAAAAGTGAAAGCTTTAAGACGGCAATGGCACAAGCTAAGAAAATGCAAGAATACTGTGAACTCAAGGTACACCAACTACTTGGCTTCCACATTTATTGTACAAGAAATTCCTGATAATTTATGCTATCACTATCAACAAAAGCTTGCTAACTTGTATTTTCTTTTCAGGATAAGTGTCGGAGACAAACTTTACTTGAACACTTTGGAGAATCTTTTGACAGTAAATCCTGTAAATATGGTCCTAGTCCTTGTGATAATTGTCTCAAGACTTCTTCATGAGTATAGACAGTTGTTTCTGCATCAGTTGACGATTGTCTCAAGATTTATCCATGAGCGTAGAGAAGTATCAAGTATGTCCTCCTTTGCAGCTAAGCTATGTTCTGAATCTATGATAGGCATTGCTTCCCCTTCCCTTGCTGCTGCTTACTTAGCACCAAGTCATCTTATTTGTTGCAAACAATGAACTGTGATCCCTCCATCCTTTAAACAAGGTTAGAGATGTAAGGAAGTGGGCTCACCTCAACTTTTTGCTGCTACATATCTAAAACAGTCCTTTGTGGAGGAATGGTCAAGCTCCAGGAAGGTTCAATTGCATGGATGAAAAAAAGGTTAACTCCTTGTCCAAAACTATCAATTGAAATCCATAGCTCAGACAATGGACTTTTAGCCAGCTAACACTCAGTCATGGCAGATTATGGTGTAACACAATTCACACTAAAATTTCTCGTGCAGAAGTGCATATGGTTTCTTATTAAGATATGCTAAGTTCAGTTACAGGCTTAAAACTATGTATTGTATATCAAACAATTCATATTGTTGTGATATGGGACTTACCATGTTGCATGGTGAAAATGATTTTATATGATTGTTTTGTCTAGCTAGATTCTTATCACTGGTTCATGTTGCATAGTGAAAATGATTTTACTTTTAGAGCTTGTTTGGGCCTAATTGTAACTTTTGTAAAAATTTTATTTGAGTAGATATTTTACAGAAATGTTGAATTATTAATTCATATAAAATAATTATGAAAATTTTTAAAAATTGATTAAAAAAAATCAGATTCAAAGTTTGTCAACAAAGTATATACTTTAGAAGGAGTAGATTTGGGGTAAACTAAAATGGTACTTTGAAAAAAAAAAAATTTTCTTGCAAGACTTTCAAAAAACCCGTGTTTAACTAGTTTTGTTATAAAAGTATAAGAGATCTTTTCAGAAACTAAACCAAACTGAATAATTGCATTTATAAATTAAAAATAGTGTTTATTTGTCTTATTTTCAAAACTATGTCAATTTAATAAGCATTTATTGAAAAAAATTAAAATATTATATTTTTAAAACATGAATTAAGATGTTTTTTATCTTTTTTTTTTTTTTTACCTTTTTAGAAGTAAATCGGACAAATACTAACTTTTTATAAATTTATAAACATAAAAAATTTTCAAGCCAAGAGGCGTGGTAATGGTGGTTTGGAATCAGAAAAATAAATCTAAGTTCAATGAGGTCATGAAGTTTTTTTGTTTTTTGGATCGGCAAGAGTTCATGAAGCATTTTGATTTTTGAGGAACAAGTTGACTGAGCGCACATGCAACTACCATTACAATTTCTTCTAATAAATCCCATCTTAGATAACCATCATATGTAGTTGACATTGACAAATCAACAGACAAATTACTCTATTCATGTGCTTAGGTGCTAATCCCTTTGCTTAAATTTGTGTAAACCTCTTTATATGTCAAATTTTGAGTAATAACTAGATTAATCATGGTGTCCCTTTTGATTGAACTTTTTAGAATCCCATCACTTTCTTTCTCGTGACACAAATTTTAGGTAGGTTTCCAAACTGCGTGGCTATTATCCATTTCAACGCAAGCATCCACACAAGATGGAAGCATCTTGCTTATGTTTTTAATTGTTTGGTTGAACTTAGCTAATTTTTGCCCAGTTTGATATTGATTCTTAGTCATTAACTATATT
>BPVZ01000050.1:1435231-1447631 GCA_020521535.1 Rubroshorea leprosula | reverse complement strand
AATTCAATGCAACTCAATTTTAAATTAATCAAAAATTTAATGTGATTACGGAATATTATGAGATTAATAAAAATAATAATTAATTTAAAATAAATTTAAAATAAAGGAATCTCTTATCACGGGAGTATTTAAAATAAAAAATAAATCATTTTTGTTTTTTACAATATATAAATTAAAAATTAACAGCTTGTTAGTTTGAGTGAAAAAAATTCGGTTCCTTAAATGAAGTTTTGAGTTTTCGAGTTCGAATTTTGTGAATGAAAAAACAGTAATTGGAAGAGTTTTCTCCTTAATAGAATCCAATGCAACTCGATTTTAAATTAGTAGAAATTTAATGTGAATATCGGATATCGAGCAGTTAATAAATGTATAAAATAGTCGATAGAGTATAATAGTGTTTTTTTTTTTTTTTTTCTTTAAGGAATCGAGGATAATAGTTTGGGTACAAAGGACAACCAAACAAAAGTCCAAAAATAAATGTTGAATGGCGGAGGCACGGTTTGTACCTTGTGCCCCTTGCTCCTTCCTCCCCAAGATTTTAATGCTCAAAAATAAAACCAGAAATTTCTTCCTCTTTGCAAACGTCAAACCTCTTCTTCTTTTACTGCTTTCTATGATTTGACCCTTTCTTACCTCTTACTCTTACTCCTCATCATGTCTGCTTTCAAATCTCACTCCCCACTACCTGCTAACATCATCCAATAGTATTTCCTTCTCATCATTCATCATCTCTCTGTGTACTTTTTTGTGCACATTCTTTAATTCTACATCTACTTTAATTGGTCAGCTACATTCCATTTCCAAAATTGTAGGGGAAGAAACCCATTGAACAAAGGGGAAATTTTGCAAATGGGGTTTCCCTTGATGATGATTTTAGTGGAAGATTGATTGTAATGTTTCAAAGTTTGTGTTTTTGGACCCCTAAGAGAGCACCCAGTTGGGCTTTAGCTCTTTCTGGGTACTCCCATTGTGCTCAAGAGATGAGATTTATTGATGGTTCTGATTTTGGTACAAGGGGTTGAGACGTGCTTGGAGTTCTTCTGATTTTCAAGGTGAGTTCTTTTCCGATTTTGGAAATGGTTATAGTCCCCGTTGTTTCTGTCGCCTTATAGTGCAGGATTAAGGAGATCTAATTTGCTTGTTACTCTATTCTATGAGAATTCCCTCATTCTCTTCTTCTTAGTTTCTTTCTTTAAAGAATAAAAATGTAATCTCTCTCTCTCTCTCTCTCTCTCTTTCATACAGCTGAATGAGCTAAATGTAGGTGCTATCGTGCTAGCCTTTCTTTTCCCAATTTCTCTATATTGATGTACTGAAGTGTGATAACACCTTGTATATATTAACTTCTGGGTTCAATTTGGATGATTCCTAGTTTCTGCATTTTTGGTTTGGACCTTGGTGAGGGAATGGAGGTTGAGAAGAAACGTTCCAAGGGAGGATTTTTTCACTTGTTTGATTGGAGTGGTAAATCTAGGAAGAAGTTGTTCTCTAACCATGGTGAATTGTCTGGTATGTTTCTTTTCCTTGAAGATATGATTCTACATGTATAGGTTCAATGCTTTTGTCAGTTCAGTATATTTATGATCACGCATATTTTGTTTGGCATTTTGAATGTAGAAGTATCAAAACATGGAAAACCAGTCGAAAATGTAGCAGGACCTTACCCTCGTTTGGTATAATTCCCACTTCATTTGCACTTTGTTCTTCTCCCTTTTTTCCCCCTAAACTTTGGGTTGGGGGTTTGATATTGTTTGTCTAATTCCCACTTCATTACCAGATAGACTTGGACGAGAGAAAAGCAAGTTCGAGCTACAAAGAAAGCAGTGAATTTACCTCTGCTTCATCAGTGACTAGTGATGAGGGATATGGGACTAGAGCACCTGGGGTAGTTGCTAGGCTTATGGGTTTGGATTCATTACCTACATCAAATGTTCCAGATCTATGTTCTACCCCATATTTGGGATCCCGCTCTCTGAGAGCATCTCATTATGAGACTAGTCCTAGCTTGTGGAATGGATATAACCCAATGGAACACTCCAACATGCACCATAAGTTTGATGTGTCTTCTTCAAATTCCTCTGAATCAAGGTTCCACAAGGTTCAGAGTCGACCAATTGAGAGATTTCAGAATGAGAGTTTGCCTCCAAAATCAGTGAAATCAATTCCAATAACACACCACAAGCTTTTGTCTCCTATCAAGAGTCCAGGGTTCATAATGAGAAATGCAGATTATATAATGGAGGCTGCTGTAAAGATAATTGAGGCAAGTCCCCAGGCAACTAGCAAGAATAGAGTATCATCACTGAGGTCTTCTCCAGTTCCTTTAAAAGTTCGAGATTTGAAAGAGAAAATGGAAAGTAGAGATAAAACATCCAGATCTCAGAGACCTGGTGAGCCCAGTTCATCTAAGACTATAAAAGGCCAACAGGGCAGATCAGATTATTCACCAATGTCTAGGGCGTTGAGGACATCTAGGGATTTTGAAAAGGGTATTTCTCCCAGTTTGGGGAAGGAGAGAAAATCGGTTTCACTTGCAGTGCAAGCAAAAGTGAATGTTCAGAAGAGAGAGGGATCAGACTCAAGTGGTTTTATGGGTTCTTTGAACCAGAAGGAAAAGAATGATATCAAAGCAAAACACTTTTCTAAGAGCCAGACAATCATGCAAATGACTTTGGAGAAAGAAGCTTCTGCAAACAGGCCTAACAATGTGCTGAGGCGGAATAACCAGAAGCAGAATTTTGCAGCTAATCAAGATTCTTCATTTTCAAAGGCTGCAGTTTCCAACCAGCAAGGCAGAAAAGCGAAGGCCATAAATGGCACTGGTACCACTGGGTTGAATAAAACTGGAAATAAGGTCACTGTAAACTCTGAAACTAGGACAACAGTCTTGGTGGCAACTGATACTAAAAAGGAGCTTCCCCTATCTAGAAGAAGGAATTTACCTAGAAAGAAACAACCTTTAAATGGAAATCTTCATTCTGAAGGAATAATTTCTGGTAGTTCATCGATCAGTAAAGATAACAGGTCAATGAAATGTAACATTACAATTGACAGGCACATCAATTGGGGCGCAGAGAATATGAAAACAGGCATGGATGTCATTTCATTTACATTTTCATCTCCCATCAAAGGATCCATGTCTAGTCCGTACTCCTCTGGTCAAGATACAGAAAAGAATAGCAGCTTTGTTACTGATTCCTCTGGTGACAGCGATCAGACATGCCTTGGAAGTTCAGCATTTGGTTCAGCTCGACTTAATATAATTGATAGCGATGATCTAAGTGTCCTTTTGGAACAAAAACTCCAGGAACTTGCATGCAGAATTGAGTCATCCAACTGTAATGTGATAACAGAGAATACTTCTGTTGGTCCTGCATCAAGTTTGCAAGATTCAGTGGCCACATCGTCAGTGGAACTTGACAAAAGGCTTCAACTCAATCTAGATAAAGATATATTACATATCCCAGGTGATTCTGATTGCTCATCAAATGACAACTCAGGGCTTGATGAGAAAAAGAAGTGGCAGGTTTGTCCTTATTCAGTTATGCTCCTTTATATTGTCAGTTTCTCAATGATTTCTTCCTCTTCTTGGTATTGCAATCAGATCTAATGATGATATGTAATTGAAATGGTATTTTTTTTTCTTGATTATAACTTGGCACCTAAACTTAGCATGGTTTTGATGAATTATAAACTTTCAGATAATATAAGTATCTTACATTTCAAGACATGTAAGAGTCTTTGCATTCATAATTCCTTTTTCTGTTTGTAACTGTATATTACTTTCTACATGCTTTAGAGAAATATTACTTTGATCCTTAAATTTACATAAGGAACGTATTTGACTTTGAATTTTATTGAATGGTTATGACAGTTTGAAACAGTGAAGGAGCATGATGATAGCAGCGACCACAATGAGACCATGACAGAATTTGATCTGCTCCATTCCAGCCCAGTTTCTCTTCTTGAATCCTGTGCTGCAAGCAGAAGTTGCTCACATAACCAAAATGGTACAACTATAATTTCTTTTCTTATTTTTATTAGGATTACTTAATTCTGCCTCATGAATAAACTCATGTAAAATTCAATTAAAAATAATATGAAAAATTGATTAGCACCCCAGCCATCATAAATAGTCCAGACAAGAATTAATCACATCTTTGGTATTTGGCAAAAACCTGAACCTAACCTTTCCTAGCTGAGGAGTAGTTTCGCTGTTCCTGGAGCTCTATGTTTATTGTTTTTGGTTTTTTGGATTCAGATGAAGTGCCTCTTTTTTTTTTTTTTTTTTTTTTTGTGCTTGTTATGCTTTTCTGATTTCCTTTTTATTGAAGACTGTAATGGGAAGTGATGATCCTTATGGGTTGATTCTCATTTGTACTTTGATATAGATCAACAAAACTTGATGATTTGCCTTTTGCCAAAAAAAGAAAAAAAAAAGAAAAAAAAAAAGAAAACACAAAATCTATGGCTTTGACAGAGGTACCCAGATTTGGAGCTTCATTTTGGAAAGAACTTGCCTTCAATTCAGATTTTCAGAACTATTCTTCAATTTATTAGTTTGCTACATTTATAGTTATGTATATGTTAAAAATGAATGGATATTTGTCATTGTCATAACTATTATATGAGTGAAGCTTGAATAGAAATTCTTTGGTTGTGGTGGCTTCATGGAAACATATCCTGTGATGAGGAGAAATGACCAAAAGCTGCACTCTTCATTTTCAGGGATCAAAAGATCTTTGTTGGCTCTGGATCAAGCAACCTCAAGCTGGATCTCTTCAGTTGAGTCCCAACTAGATGGTGGAACAGAGTTATCTGACACAGCATCTTCTATATCATTGGGGTACATTGATGAGAAGCATATCACCCAAGCATTCGATTTTATTGATCATACGGAACCAACCAATTGGGAGCGCAATTACATTGAACTGATGCTTAGAAATTCTGATCTAATGTTCATAGAATTTGCAATAGGCGATACCAATGAAGTTATAGTCCTGGATGCCTTCAATCAGCTGGAGAGGGAGAATGCAAAAGAGAGAAATGGAGAAGATTACTCCAAGCCATACCGTAAACTACTGTTTGATTGTGTGAGTGAATGCCTAGTCTTAAGATGTCAGCAACTTTTTGTTGGAACATGCAAAGGATGGACTAGATGTACAACGCTGTCCCGCAGAAGGGAAGTATTGGCAGAAGAATTATGCAAGGAAATTTCAGGTTTGAAAAGTATGGGAGATGTGATGGTGGATGAGCTTGTCGACAAAGACATGAGCTCTCAGCAAGGAAGATGGCTTGACTTTGATACAGAAGCATTTGAAGAAGGTGTTGAGATTGAGAAGGTCATATTAACTTCTTTACTTGAAGAATTGGTTTCTGATTTCTTGCTCTTCTAGAACTCTCATATTCATGTTCATGTGCTGGATCTTTTATTTTGTTTTTCTATTTGTTAGAAATGAATATATAAAAATGGATTGGTGCTTTGTAGTTTGGACTATACTACACTGCAAAACACAAACTATTAAATTGGGGAAGCCCACCCTTGCCTTTAGGGTGCCCTGCCTGCCCATATGATAATTCATGTTGTACACCCTCATACAATTTGAACTATACAATATAAAGATGCCTTTTTTCTTTTCCATCTCTTCCATGTTGATTCATCAATAGTTATCCATGGATGATGAACGTGATGCAGAAGCATTAGGTTGATTTGGGTTATTGAATTATGTTTTGGAAGATTAGAATTGGAAAAGGAATTAGGTTGGGTAATTTAGGTTAAGTTGAATTAACTAATCAGGTTGAGTGGGTAAAAATTAATTAATAATATATTTACAAATATATATAAAAATAAATTTATATCTTTTTTTATTATATATGGGCTTCCACGGGTCTCTATAAGACAAAAAAATTTTCCAACGAAATTTGGTAAGAAAAAATTATCTCCATCTTTGCTTTGCAAAAAAAATATTTTTGGAATTTTCATCTTCACAATAGAGATTTCCATGAAACTTTGCAGTTTAAGAGAAAATTACCATTCCTAGGTGATGGACTTAAAAAATATTACATTTAAAGATTAAAGTTTCCTATTTCGTTATTCCGACTGATGCAACACTTTTGTTCTTGAAAAAACAATTAATGTCCATTTAGCATTTTCAACTTTTTAGCTGCAAAATCCAACAGCTGTTAAAGTAGCCGTTGGATCTAACCACTGCTTCAAAAATTTTCTTATAAATTATATTTTAAAAAAGTATTATTAAAAGAAACTATCTTTTGAACCTGAGATGGCATTCAAGGCCATCGTTTTAGCCATAGTGCCTCAAATTTTCCCCTTCAACGAATTAAGGTTGAATTTGCTTACCTCTTTCTTCTTTATTTCCTTAGATCTTGATGAGCACCTTATGAAACAGCAGGAAGAAGAAGAAGAACGAAAGCGCCAAACGGCGAGAAAGAAAGAAAGAGAAGAAGGTTAGTACCCTTGGAATTTAGATTGAACGCCAATAGATACTCTGTTTATTGGTTTAGTGATTAGTATTAAGTAGGTACTAGGTGCTACGCGGTAAAAAAATAATACTTCAATTTGCTTTCTGTGTCCACTAACTTATCTTTCATATAATTCTTTTCTTAAATCGGAATTTCTATTAGACAATAATATTTGATTTGTCAATTTATTTGTCAATGTTTCAGAGAGAGAAAATGGTGGAAGAGGAACAAGAAATCGATCCTGGAATTGCAGCTATGATGGGATTTGGGGGTTTCTGGTCATCCAAAAGATGATCATGCTTCTTCATGCAACATCAGTGTTCTTGAAGGGGTCGTGACTCTGGACATAGGTTTCTCAGATTGAAGAATGTGACTTGTGTTGTTCCTACAACATCTCTTTTTCTGAAAAGAGAAAAATTGATCATTGTTTCCCAAATTTTACAGTGTCATAAACTCAACCTTACTTGAAAACAGAGAAAGTTTACTTTCATGATCACTTTGAGTCTATTTTGATTATGATAATTGTTTTGGCAGCATCATGAGCTCTAGTTGACCATGAATTGACTAGGGGACTTGCAAAACAAACTCAAGGATTGTCTCTCGTGGTAGACACTCCAACGCACAAGTTAATAATATTTTATATTCTTTTTAAAGAAATAAGGAGTACAATAGAGAGAAGCACTTAAGGAAAAGTCCTTTACTTTTGAGGGGCATGGGGTATTTACATTTGCAATGTTATTAATCATTTTAGATTCATTTGGGTGTATATAAAACTTTATAGTGATTTATGCACGTGCTTTTTCGTATTTGGGTCTCATAGGCCTTTATTATATTTATGGGTTAGTTAAATTATTATCCCAACAATAACCATCAACTATATGACGTGGTAGCAGAGTTGTTTGTGCTCTTAATCATAGGTTTAGTGTTCAATTTTTAGTTATTACATACCAAAAAAATAAGAAAGAGTACATTTTGACTATGATAACTTGTTAGAAGAAAATTAAAGCTTTTGTGTATCACTCTAGTGTCCATTTGCGCGACGGTAAAACAAATATGTGAAGTGTATGAAGAAATTCTAGCTTTTCCCTATTGATAAAGCAGTTCTCTTTAAGCGTATAATTTTTTTTTTTTTTTTATGAACATAACTGTGCAATTTTTTGAATTGTAATTATCTCTAATTCTGCCATAAACTATCTAAAATTTCCATTTTTAGTTATACATTATACAATCGGAAGAAGATGAGGATAGGCAGAGCTGCTTCCATGGAGGTCCAGGACAAGATACTGACCTTCCATATGCCAACTATCCCAAATCCACCCTTATTCCCTCCGCCAACGTCTTCGTGGGGAAGTTATTAGAATTGGGTTTGAGAGTTTCAGCACTTCTCAAATTGGGGTTGTGAGTTTTATTGTTCTTGTGGGAGAATGAAGGATGCAAGGAAGGAGTTCCATAAAATTTGTCAAAGGGAAAGCTGATACATGAATATAGAAGTGATCTCCAAAAAGAATTTATTACAGAAAATACTGATCTTTTTGCCCAAGAAAAACAGGACCTTCATGGTTTCTGCACTCACAAGGTACATTGCACTCAATTTTATGGGACACACATATCCTGGAATTTTTATCAAAGATTGTGAACCAAGAATAAATGAGAAGGAACATCAGCAGTCTCGTATGCTTCTATAAATTGGTGCTCCTCTATACCCTTTACCATCTCGCCATAACATATCCCTTCAACTTTCAAGGGTCTTGATTTAAACTCTATAGCTGATTTTCGAAGAAAGGGGAGAAAATGGAAAGAAAGAGCTGCTGTGGATATAGCATTCCTACAACCCCAAAGAAGGAACCTGTGGTAACCCCAAAAAAGGAAGATGCGAAACCAGTCGTAAAGAAAGAAGATGCTCCTGCCGTTCCTAGTAGCACAAATGCCATGAAAACTCCAAAGGCGGAGGAGAAAGAGACAGCTACAGTCAAGAAAGAACCTGTGAAAGTTTCTAAAGGATGTGGTGGATCCAGTTCTTGACAGTGAAATCTGAACGTGGAGTCTGGAAATTGGTTTGAGAGGCTCTGATGTTTCCTTTTGTCTTTTAACTTACCACAGTTTTTTATGTTTATTTGCTGTTAGTCTTTCCAGTTCTGTGTCTGTTTCAGTTTGAATAAAGCCTCTTCAAGTAATATATTGCAATTGTGTTATACTTTTTCTCTTTGGCAACGTACATATCCATGTCATAGACTTGCTCAGAATACATATGACAGTAATTTTTAGGTTTTGAATTCATCAAGGATTGTCGTTGCAAAAGTAAAACTAGCTAGGACCAAGGTAATATTGTACAGAAGCAGACCGTCTTTGGCTCTCCCCCTTCTGCTGTCTGCTCACGTTCTTGGGGATTTTCCATGGACATAGAGCAACTAGAAGATCAAGATATAACATCCAATAATCAACGCGAATGCAGTGAAGCAGATCAAATTAGACAACCTATCTGCAGAGCTTATATCACCTAAACCTTGTAGGTACTCTCCAACATTGAAGTTCCCTGCTGAAATAATGTTCATCATTAAGAACAACTGGGAGAAACATACATTTTTACAAATCTGAATGCATACCTCTTTGGGTGCTGAAGCTGCAACCGGAATTGAGAACATTTCTGACGGCCTGCACAGTCGCCCTATTGTAGAATATGAAGTTTGAGAAAGTGTTATCAACACAATTGAGCACTGACTCCGTTTCACCCAGGCAAGGTCCACTGCAAAAGAGCTCTGTTGCTTCAACTGGCACTTGAAGCTCTCCACTCTCATTCAATCTGTATTCCTCATTACACGCACTGTAAATCTGCTCAAAACCAAACAGAAAGCATCGATAAATCTTAGCCTATGCTAAATGGAAAGAAAGATTGTCTGTGTTCCTCACCAATTTGTTGTTGAAACACGAGAGAACTTTTGCAAGGGTGGTAGTTGGAAGATTCTGCCCATATCCTGTTTTACATTTATGTTCAAATTCCAAAGCAATGAATAAAGTACAAGAAGGAAACAAGAAATTGAATTCGATCAAGGAAAAGCTGGAAACTGAGAAGAACCTGAGTACATGAAGCAGGTGAAGATGAGGATGGAAATCAAATTGAAAGAAGAGGGTTTGCACAGAGATGAAGATGCAGCCATTGCTAGAAGTTTGAGAGATTAATGCAGTGTGATGGCAGAAGGGTGCTTTTATGGGATGGAAGAAAAAGGAGAAAGAAGTAGAAGGTGAGAATGTTTATATATATGTTTAAATAAAAAAGGGATAGACTTAGATGGTGGCTAGGGATGAATTTGACTGAAGAGAAGCGTACAGGTGAACTAACTCAAGTTCTTTGTAAGAAGTTTTTCCTAAAGCAGCACGCATGCCATGTTTTTTAAATGTTGATGGCAAACGATTAGGAAGCAGATGGAGAGTTTTCTCTGGTTTTTCCTCCTGATATTGATGATTTTCTCTAGAAAAAGTGAGGGTAGATGAGAAGAAAATAAAAAACAGAGAGTTGGCGAAACTGAAGAAGAAAAAAACTGGTATCTGATTATGTATTGGTGCTGGGAATGATTGGTTGTTGATGGGTTTAAACCAACTAATTGGGAAGCAGTTAATTGCCATTACTCAGCATAAATGTTCAACAATGAAGTGAAAAAGACCAATTAAGATTAATGAAGGGTTGCCTTATTCTTAAACCATCCAATTCATTCACGGTATTACAAAGGGAACCATTTGTTTGATTTTACCTAGAAACAGCAATCCATCAAATTGAATCCCGCAAACAAGGAGAGCGGTCGTGTGGTAGTCCATGATTCACAATGTAAATGTGCATGCTGCCCTCAATAAGGTAACGACAGTGATTAAGGATTCAAAACTCTATCTTGAAGCTCTATTTGGTGGGGAAGCATTTGGCAAAAGGAGAGAATTATCTTCTATTACATAGTTCATTATTAAATGTGCAAAAAAAAATTTTCAATGTGCATAACTTACTCAGTCATTGATGATAGATAATTAGATATGACACTAGATCAGCGTAATAGCAACTTTCAAAAGCTTGAGAATTCAAACAAATCAAAAAAATAAAAACATACAATAATAGTAGTGATTGAGAGAAATGGCAATGAAAATATATCAAGTTAAGTATCATCCACATATGGTCAGTCACCAAAAATGATCCTGTACTTTTACACCTCACAATCTCATGGTGAAGTTGGAGGTGTAGAAAGAGAAAGAAAACTGTATAGGATAGAACCTTCAATGATTTTGAAAGGCTTAACGTTTCAACTCAATTCAGTATGGAATAACTATGAAAGAAAGGAAATCCTATTTCCTATTTCATATTGCTAACTACTTAATGTATTGAGAAAGCCACTTGAAACCATCTCCATAGCCCATTTTGCGAACAATGCTACACATGAATACTTCAAGGGGACGTACATTTGAGTCTGCTGCAAGGTTTACCTTACCCTTGCCAGTGGTGAAATTTGTCAGTCCAAGGTGATAGCGTAATTCATCTTCTGAGGCAGCATATGGTATATCAATCTTGTTGCCCAAAATAAGAAATGGAACATTGGTTAAGGCCTCGTCAGAGAGAAGAGCATCCAACTCCTTCTTTGACTCAGCAAACCTCTCCTTGTCATAAGCATCCACCAGGTAAACAACTGCATCGACCTACTAGTCAAAAAACATATATATTAGTTTACTTACACTTGGGTAAGAAATAAGAGAATTTTCTAAGAACATATTAGTTATCATATTCTTCATCGCAAGATATATACTCCAGCAACATTGAGGAAAATTCACATCCCCCATTTTTTTTTAATAATAATTTTAAATTAACACATGGTTTAAAGCAATCAGCCTATATCCTAAAAGAAACTGACCGATATTTTCAGATATTTAAGCAAAGAAAAAACATATAAAGAAGAAATAAACCCATTACAAAATTTTTCTTCCCTTGAAAATTAGACCTATTACATATTTGAAAGAAGACACACAATGTGCCTAAAATCATTTGTTGGCATTTTTTTGGTGAGATACTATTAGAACACCTTCCTAGACAAAGGCTCTATCAGCGAGCTCCCCAATCTCATTCTTTGCCTCCCATGAATCAGATAATCACAGGAATCATTATCTGGGATTATGGAGGCAATATCATAAAAATGTACTGTCAAGAAAAAGAAAATGCAGATATCAAGTGAAATATTCTAGAGCGTAATCAGTTCTAACTCTTCCCAAATTAATCAAGTAAATGGCTTATCCATGGTTGACATGGTAATCTTAACTAAATGGCTAACTTCATCCAAAATCCAATACAGCATGGAGCTACATAATTCATAAAGATATATTAAACACCAATTTCTACAAGAACCAAATAGGGAACCCATTACAAAAAGTTCTATGTTACCCAACAATGGGGTTGCCCTTTGCAACCAATTCTTTACATGTGCAATTCCGGAATGAATCAAAGATGCATTGAGCATTCTCAATCAACTAGGACCAACTCCAATACTGGCACCAAGAGATCATGACACCAATTCAATATCAGTTCACATAACAACGGAATAAAGTTGGTGTACAAATCTAGGATCATGTACCTTGGCGTAGTAATCTTTCCAGACTCTCCTGGCGATCTGATGGCCTCCCAAATCAAAAGCCTTAAACTTGATTTGCCCAATACTCAACTCCTCTGAAGTTGGATGCTGCGTGGGCTGATGCTGAACTAATCTCTGCCATATCAACAATGCAATACAAGAAATCCCATTAAACCTTCAACTAAACTTGAGTTCTATTTATCTGCATTCTCTAAATTAGCTAACATTCACACTTTTAATCTCAAAATCGTTGTTAAAAGTTTCTCTCTCACAACTCTAAAAATTTCGTTTTTCCGGCATTTTTCCAGCAACCAAACAGACTTAAA
>BPVZ01000050.1:1237931-1249898 GCA_020521535.1 Rubroshorea leprosula | reverse complement strand
GGTGCAGGTCGTCTTTAAGCTCCAGATCAGCAGGAATATTGAAGTATATGTGGATGACATGATAGTCACCAGTAAGCGAGCTGACGATCATATAGATGACCTGAATGAAACATTTCAGAACTTGCGCCAAGCCCAAATGAAGCTAAATCCCCTGAAATGCACGTTTGTTGTAGAATCAAGAAAATTCCTAAGGTAGGTGGTATCCAAGAAAGAAATTGAGGTGAATCCAGAGAAGGTTCAGGCCGTTCAGCAGATGGAGCCTCCCAAGACCTAAAAGACGTGCAGCGTCTGACTGGTCGTGTTGCTGCGTTACATAGATTCATAGCTAGGTCGGCAAAAAGGTGCCTCCCGTTCTTTAAAGCCCTGCGAGAGCCCAAGAACTTTTAGTGGACCAACGAGTGTCAACAAGCGTTTAACGAGCTCAAGCGATATCTGGCGTCAGCACCCCTACTGTCCAAGCCTGTGGAAGGGGAGAATTTATACCTGTATTTGGGGGTTACAAAGGAGGCGGTGAGCTCGGTTTTGCTTAGGGAAGAGAATAAACATCAGAAGCCTATCTACTATGTGAGCAAGGTTTTACAAGACGCAGAGCAGAACTATCCACTAGCAGAAAAGGCTACTTTCGCCCTGGTTTACACGGCTCGTAATTGAGAGCTTACTTCCAATCACATCAAATTATTATCTATATCGATCTGCCATTAAGGAAGATATTGCAAAGGTCGGAACTCTCTGGTCGACTTATTAGATGGAGCGTTGAACTGAGTGAGTATGACCTCAAATTTCAGCCGCGCACAACCTTAAAAGGCCAGGCTGTGGCGGACTTCCTAGTGGAGTGCCTTTCAGCGACGGTGGAAGAAAGGGCACCCAAATACCCAGTCTGGGTCTTGTACGTAGATGGAGCTGCTAATATTGAAGAATCAGGTGCTGGGGCTGTGTTAGTGGGCCTAGATGGCTTTAAATCCGAGCATGAATTAAGGTTTAAGTTTCAGACAACTAATAATGCTGCAGAATATGAAGCCCTCATTTATGGTTTGAAGCTGGCGTCCGAGCTGAAAGTGCAGAGCATTAAAGTTTTCAGTGATTCTCAGCTCGTGGTGGGCCAAGTGAATGGCAGCTGTGAAATCAGGGATCCTCAGCTTGGTCGTTATGCCTCTGTGGTCAACAGATTGAAATCAGGATTTGCCTCTTTCCAAATTAACAAGATACCCAGAGCACATAACCAACGAGCTGACGAGCTATCAAAGTTAGCCTCCTCACAAGATATCAACCCTCAGAGATCAACAATTGTGGAGGTACTTGACGCCCCGAGCTACACCAATTTCACAATCGAGTGTCAACTGCTAAGCACAAATCCCTCTTCACCGAGCTGGACTACCCCACTTATAGAGTATCTGCGAAGTGGCGAGCTGTCTGAAGATCCGTCCACAGCAAAGTTGATTAAACGTAGGGCGGCACATTTCACCCTGTTAGATAATCAGCTCTACAAGTAAGCAGCCTCAATGCCCCTACTACGCTGCCTTACTCCTTATGAAGCTGAATACGCTATGAGAGAAAGTTCATGAAGGAGTATGTGGCACACACATAGGTGGTAGAACTTTAGCTCAGAAACTCCTGAAGCATGGTTATTACTGGCCTACTATGGTCGAGGACGCACAAAGCTATGTCAAAAAGTGCCCAACCTACCAGTTCAATGCTAATGATATTCATATGCCAGGTATCGAGCTCGTTCTAAAGTTCGTACAAACTTCATGTTTGTCTATAAACTGAGCATAAGTGTCTTCGTTGAAAGAGGAGAAATGCTCTCATCACTCTCATCTCCTTGGCCTTTTGCTCAATGGGGAGTCGATCTGCTCGGCCCTTTTGTCAAAGGCAAAGGAGGTTGCACTTACCTAGTTGTCGCGGTGGATTACTTCACCAAATGGATAGAAGCCAAACCATTATCCATGACAACGAAGAAGAAAATAGAGGAATTCCTGTTTGATTCAATATTATGCAGGTATTCTTTGGTGGCTTAAGCCATTTGTACATTGTATACACATATAATTTGTGGCTCAGCTCAGTCATCTGTGTACAGGTTCGGCATACCTAAACGGATCATCGCTGACAATGGTCCCAGTTCCGAGCAACGGCACTGAAGTCGTTCTACAACAACTATGGCATTGAGCTTGCCTTGACCTCTGTATATACTCCACAGTCGAATGGACAAGCCGAGTCCGCCAATAAAATCGTCTTGCGATGCCTCAAGATGTGTGTTCTAGCCGCACATTCTAATTGGGTCAACGAGTTGAATAAAGTGCTCTGGTCGTGTCGCACTACACTTGACTCGGCTACAGGTGAAACCCCATTCAGCCTCGCCTATGGAGCTGAGGTTGTTATCCCTGTAGAGGTGGGGTTGCCATCTGACAGATCAGATTGGCATGATGATCTTAATAATGAGCGACTTTTAAGAGAGAACTTAGATCTCATAGAAGAGGTTAGGGAGGTGTCTCGAATAAAAAACATGGCGTATCAAGGTCGTGTTGCTAAATTTTATAATAAAAGAGTCCGAACTCATCAATTTCAGGTTGGCGATCTAGTTTTACGCAAAGTTGGTTTAACCAATGCTTATTCGTACATGGGCAAACTCGCTCCTAATTGGGAAGGTCCCTATATGGTTGTTCAAGTTAAGCGACCTGGGTCTTATGTGTTAGCAGACATACAAGGATGCTAGTTACCATATATTTGGAATGTACATAATCTCAGAAGATTTTACAGTTAAAGTATATGTTAGTGAGGGATTTGTTCAAGGAAATGTAAACCATGCATACAATATAATAAAGAAGAAACAGTTCGATAAAATCTCCAAGTTTCTATTTTTGTTCAAAAAATTATAAGTTTCAATACAGGACATCATGATACAATTGTTCATGGAAAGAAACAAAAAATACAAAAGAACAAAAAGTAAAACCCTAAACTAATTGTCCGTCAGGTCGACGGGCGTGGACACGTCAGCATGAGGGTTTGAGGCACGAGCTGAAGGGCCGGGCAACAGGCTGGTGAGCTAGTGCAGTAACTGGAGACCCCGCCGGCACCACGGCTGGTTGAGAGGGTGGGGGAGTGTTCGACGGCTCTGGTTCAGCCACCAGAGCCCCTTCCACCCATACATCGAATGAGGCAGGCCCTCTAGATCCTCCCCTTCTTCTAAGACTGAGGGAGGCCAAACGAGTACTCCCTCCTCATTGAGCTCTTATCTCAACCACACTGTTGTATCAACAAGAGGAGCAAGGCTGTTACCCTGCTCGTCAAGGTCCTCCCCGTCAAAGAAAGCCAGCTCACGTATTGGGAAGTCCGGGCGATGCTGCAGCACTTTTCCACAGATCTCGTTGTAGATTTCCGTGGTCATGTTTGCAGACGCCACCGCCACAGCGTCTTGGAACACGGCTGAGCCCACCAACCATTCTACCCCTTGATACGGGCTATGCTTACAGAGCACCCATGAGATGCCTTCACTCTGTTCAAGGCCTCTTCTGCTTCGTTAAGGTTCTGGTCAGCCTGGGTGACTTGTCGCCTTAGGGACCTCAGCTCGTTCAGAGCATGGTCCCTCTCGGCCTCAGCCTTTTTGGCCCATTCCTTAATCCGGTGACTTCATCCTTCACTGCTTGGATGTCGCTTTCTTTCTCAGCATGGGCCCTCTCCAGCTCTTCCTTGAGCTCATTGTTCTTACTCATGAGCTCCTCTACTCGACTCTCCGCCGAAGCAGCTCGTGTGGCCATCTCAGAGCCTTGTAGATGATTGACATCGTCTACTAGGCTCGCTTTCTCTACGGCCAGCTGTTTACAACTGGCGCTGAGCTCGTTGTTCTGCGTACGAGCCCCCTGCTCGCTCTCGAACAACGTGACCACGTAGCTGAACGCCTGCCAGATAACATTAATTGTTAGTCTCTTAGGTGAAATAGCAGAATAACCACGCAACTGCGAAGAAATACTTACGTCCATCAGTTTGATCATGGCGACCTGCTCGCCATGCTGTTGTACATAAGTCCTAGCCTGTTGACGATCTACAGGAGGCACAAAGCTTTGCTTGCCTTGCACCATGGCGGGCTGGCAATTGGTCTTCACATAGCTGAAGCCGATCGGATATGCAATCCGCGGCGCCAACATCGATGTTGACGCAGATGTGGGCTCAGCCGCTGCTTGTGCCATGGCAGACGGCACGCTAGGCGAGCGCGCGGCTGCAATTTGAATCGCCTGCGCGGGCTGGGTCGCCAAACTTGTTCTACGCCGTATAAGGGGGACCTCATCTTCACTGTCAGTGTCCTCACGCGAACGCCTGCGTGCAACAGGAGCCACAGCTTTAGCTCTATGCTCGGCGCGAGGCTTGGACGCCAAGTTGGAACCACGATGTGACGAGCTGCGAGATTGTGGCGCTGGTGGCGGCCGCTCGTCAAATCGTGTCTGTCTCTGTGAGGCGCTGCCCGCCGTGCGACCTCGGGAGCCCTGGGCTCCTTGGCACTGCCTTTCCAATATGCTACTCATTTCCCCTGCACAAACAAATATATAAGACTCAACTCGGCTAGAATTCATAGTATATGATAAAAGTATAGCTTCTGTGAACTGGTTTGCCACGTCGACAAACCTGAACATGGCGAGCTGCTCCGAGGTAGCCAGGGCTTCTAAGTCTATTAAATTTTCCCTCTTTGCATACTCTAGCAGCTGATTCTTCAGGTCCGTATCCCGAGGCAACAGTTGGGGGTAGTTTACATGCGTGTTCGGCACGCACCATTTAGAGAGCCGAGCAGTGAGATCGTTGTTTATTCTTTCTGTTCACGTGTCACGAACAAAAAAAAACTGCCTCTTTCACCTCGCTACTTTGTTCCTGACGTTCTTAAAGAGTTGGCTCTTCTCCCTCCTAGAAAGGTAATACCACTTCACACCTTTAGAGTTGGGACACAACCGACATTGGAACAGTGACCTGAACACTATCGCCTTGGCTAGTATCTCCAACCTCGCACACAACAGCATAAAGCCTATGATGAACCTTATGCTGTTGGGCGTCAGCTACGTCAGAGCCAGCTCGTAATCTGCCAGAAGATTAAATATCAGCCTGGGCAAGGGAAATCACAGGCCAGCGTCAAAGTGATCAACGTACACTAGTATCCAGCCCGTCTGTGACACTGTGCAAGCCCTTTCATTCTGTGTGCAAGCTCGGAGCAGTATTGTTTTGGGGATGTGGTACGACCTCACCATCTCCTCCAATTTCTTATACCCACTTATTAAGGGCGCGCTATCTGCCACTTCATGGTGAAGCGCCGCCCTGAACCTAAAACCAAAAGGTAGTTCTTTGGGTGCCTTGCGTAGGTTGCTCAATCTACCCATGATTACCCTATTTTCCCATTCTCCAACCACGAGCAGATATGGTTCATTGCCAAACCACATTCCCCGTCTCTTCCTCACGGCTGGGTGTCTCTTCAAAGGACAAACTGTTGGACGGTGAAGTGTGGTGGTCACCACCGTCGTCCCTAACGCTTGAACTAGCGTTGCTCTCAGGCGTTATTGTTTCCAGCAAGTCCTGTAGGGCCGGCGGCACTATCATCGCGATAGGCTCTACAGAAATAACCCCCTCCTCTTCTTCCTCTCTGCCCTGGTTACCTCATAGCTCTCTAAGTTCTCTAAAGAAGTCCATTTTACATGAGATTGATGTGTGCGTGTAGTGTTTACGGTCTGGTGCTTTGTTCTTCAAGTTGCAAACGCTTTGCTACAGAGAATCTCAGCAAATGCAAACAAACAGTGAAATGGAAAATGGAAAGGGAAACGGTTATGCAAAGAATGACACCGCAATTGCAGTGTTAATTGTCGTACCCGTGTCTCTGACGCGCCAGTTAGCATCCCACACATGGCAGGTGTTTAACCCTCTTTGGTATAGCGTGCGCCGGCTTTAGTTGTCACGTCCCCTCAAATGCTGAGCCAGCATTTATGGCAGGGAAGGCAAAGAGATACGGGAGATCAATCGTATCTCCTCAAAGATTTGATTGATTTAGGAAAATCCCCAAGATTTAGATCGTAACAGGTTGATATGTTCCTTATCCCATCCATACTAGCTCGTCATGGTGACCACATTTATCAGATCGTCACAAGAGTGACAACTCTTCAGAGATCACAGATCGTAAGATGTTCGAGTTCGCTCTACTTAACCTCGTCGCACATACGAGATTCATTTTGCTGTAGCTCGGTTTGGGCACCATGTTTATTCAAAGATCTCAAATCGTTCTATGGTTGAGGTCGCCTCATCTCAGATCGTCCCTATGTTCGAGTGACAACATTACCTGGTCACTTCAAAACCTTCAGCAGTATCCAAAATTCAGGTCATCACACGTTTGCTCGCGCTCATGTCAATGTGGATGAGCTCGTTGAAATAGCGAGCAACACTCTAAATTTGAGTACATGGCTATTCACTAGGCGAGCTTACCTTTTGTGAGCCACTTTAGCTTGATCATATACCGAGCCCATGCTAGCGAGGTTATGATATCAACCTGCCCATACCCTTTCAGGCTTATGAGCTCGTCTTACTCGTATACCTTGTGGGGTCACTTGAAGCACAGGTTGCACAACTACAATTTGATTGAACCTTCCCATTGATGTATGTAATCGGTGCCACCCTTCAAATCGGCCATCAACGAGGTCGGTCATAAGCTGCAAGTCATAAG
This sequence comes from Rubroshorea leprosula, assembly GCA_020521535.1. Lineage (NCBI taxonomy): Eukaryota > Viridiplantae > Streptophyta > Magnoliopsida > Malvales > Dipterocarpaceae > Rubroshorea > Rubroshorea leprosula. Next base: position 1,243,216 of record BPVZ01000050.1, on the reverse strand, counting down.
CTGCAAAGGTTGTCTGTCCTAGTCACCAGCTCAAACGTTGGGCCACAAACACATTCAACCCAGTTCGTCAACCGAACACCAAGGGGGGAGTAATGTTGGAATAGGCCCAACATTCAATTTGGGCAGTACATAATGGGTCTAAGCTGACACCCATTAGCCCAAAGTGAGGGAGCACCCGTACAAGCATACCGACGTGAACAGCGCCACGTGGGCCAATGAGATGCTTACATGTACAAATGCATGTCAGCATTTGGGGCTATAAATACCTCCCAACTACCTCTGATGAGGGTAATTAATCTCTACTCCCCTTCTCTCTCTGCAATTACTCTTTGAGAGCCTCTCTCTCTAGAATATCGAGTATTGCTGACTTGAGCGTCGGAGTGTTTTCCCCGAGGAAACAACCTCGAGAATTTCAGATGTGGAAGCAACTGAAGACTTCAACGGTGTTGGATCGCGAAGCTGCCCAAACAGGTTTCTCCCAATTTGCGGTAGATTTGCCGAATTCTCCCCAAATTCCCGCCAGCCTCCCTAGCTTGCAGCTCCGGTTTGCTTGCTGGAAATTCTGGTATGTTGACAGCTCCTCCAAGCCCAAAATTTCATCAATTAATTGCTGCTCTGTGTTGTTAAATTTCATCCATGTGATTGCTGCCTTGTATCTTCGAATTTTCTACTTTTAATCTGCTCCTACGCTATCGGAAGTTTCTGCTGGAAGAGGGAAGAATTTCGGCAGCATTAGGTTGTGTTTTTTTTAGTTTAATTTATGTAGAATTTTCTTGAATTGGCTGCTATGATGCTATCTATGAAGATCCCGTGTCTTAGCCTCTATTTTTGCAAAAGACAAATGATTGACATACAAGCCATGTTTTCCCATTTTGTGTCCGTGGGATTGGGAAACCAAATTGGTGAAATTTGGCTCTAAAACCTCTTGTTTAGGAGATTTTTGGATATTATGATTTTATTTAAAAATATTTGGACCTTGGGTAGATATACAGTTTTGAATAAAAGTGAGTTATATTATGGCTGAATTTCGTGTGAAGCTCATTGGTTAGTAAATTTGTGAGGTTATGCCTATAATTCTAGTAATGTCTGAATGTATTTATTTGGAATATTAGGTGTTGTTATGGCTTAGAGCACTTGGATTGAGTCCTCGATGTTATGCGATTTGAGGTAAGTAAATTATGGTAATGCCCTCCGATTTTAAAGCACATTTTAGCTTGTTTTTGAAGTGGTGGCGGGACTAAACCCGTTTTATACAAGTATGATCAATTTGAAATGAAATTATTATTCTTTTTATTGATTTGAGTATGCCTTCTTGGAGTTTACTTAACTGCCCTAATGATTTGGAAATTATTTGTGAATTATGATTTTCCTGTTAACTTTGCTTGGTTTTGTCTCCGATATGGTCATGTTATTCGTGTGCCCGCTAGTGGGAGGTTTATAAACACTAGCACATGTCGACATGTACTTCTGTAGAGCCGGTTCCTCTTGCTAGTGGGAGTTGTTAAACACTGGTATTTATGTAATCCTGCTAGTGGGATTATACACTAGTAAATCGTGTGCCTGCCAGTGGGAGGTTTATAACACTGGCCATAACCTATAAAGGAGACGTCTATTTCATTTACGTACTCGTACCTGTTTTTCGTAATTATACTTGTTGGCATGCTATAAGTTTAATTAAGGGCTATCCATATTTACTTACTGAGTTATTTCATAGTTTTTCCTTGTCCACCATTTCAGGAAGCGTAGTCAAGGATGGGGAAAAACGAGGGAAGTGACGAGTTAGATAGCTAGCCATCTTGTAAATTGAACATAGATTTTAGATATAAATCATGATCTTATAAGCTAGACTTTATTTGGAGATTTTATAATATCAGAGCAAATTTTATAATTTTATCTTCAAATTTTGTAGTATCAGATTGTGGTATGATAAAGTTCTGAGCCTTATGCATTCGTGGGACTCGTTCACGAGTGCACGGCGTCTGCCACGTCCCCGGATTTGGGATCTGGGGCGTGACATTGTGTATCTCAAAATTAAATAAATAAATAAATAAAACTTTAAATTCTAGTCTAATAATAATGACTATTGCAACTAAAGATACTTCAAGGTTTAATATGAACCACTAAAAAATTAAAAAAGAGCAAAGATAAAACAAAAATGACAAGATTTAATGTTAGAAAATCAAAATAGTATCAAATTTTGATTAATTAAAAAGTTTTAAAACTAAAATTTACAATATATGAGAGCTGTTATAAAAGTCTAACACTACCTTAAGGTGAAAATACACATTTTGGTGCAATATAAAGTCAAAAACATATTTTCTAATACACACCTGGTCTTTCGGGTCAATTGACAGCCTGCCGGCTTGAGGTGCATTCCCCCTTCCCCATGAGCAAGCTTCGACCCTGCCGCTTGACAACTTGTTCAAAAAAAAAAAAAAAAAACATATTTTCTAATACAAAATACAAAATATTCTAACCTTTTGTCATTTAATTTATTTAACAAATACAATTTGCATTTCTTCAAAATAATTTTATCATAAAAAATATATACAAAAGAAAACCACATAATATAGATATAAAATAAAAAAAATCAAATCCCATATATGCATGAGCTAAAATAATTAAAAAAATAAATTAATAAGATTAATATTTAGTTTTATTTGTTATTTGATTATAATTCTAAAGCAATTGAAATAAAAAATATGAAGAAATATAACTATATTTTTATTTAACTTTAGCTCTATAATTGAGAAAAACATAAAATATTCGTATGAATTATTAATTAAAATAATAGTTAAAAAAATGAATTTTTTTTATTATGAGATGAAGATTAATAATGGATGTTTTATGAGTTTTCTTAACATTTTTTTCTTTTTAAATATGATTTTATATAACTTTTTAAAAAAATATTATTATTAATTATCAAAAGTAATTTTAAGCTCGACTTTAATTTGTTATTTTGAATATTTTAAAAAAATTATAAATTTTAAAACTTAATTTAAAAAATAATATAAAATATAAATTTTAATATAAAAAATTAAAAAACAACTCGTGCAAGGCACAGGCTGAAACAATCTAGTTATATATATAATACAAAACTTATTTACTTATTTAGATATTTACATGGGACCCACACACTAAAAGTAATTGAGGATTGTGTAGCGAAACTTGTTTACTTGTTTAGATATTTATTGGGGACCCATACACTAAAATTAATTGAGGTTTGTTTGAATAATTATGTAATAAAATATTTTAAATTTATTTCTTATTCTATTAATTCCTATGATTAATTGAATATTTAGCCCATTAAGTTTTCTTTTTCTTTTTAAGTCTAATGGGTATTTGTTGGGGATTTTTTAAAATATAATAGGTATTTATTAATGATTTTTTTAAAATTCAATGGGTATTTATTTTCGAACTTGTTACAATAGTTTTATATATATAAATTAAATATGCAATTTGAAAAACCCATTTTGTTTATAAATTTTGGTGTTGTTTTTATGAGTACTCTATTTTGCTCTATAGTCTATATTATTGAACCATAAAACATAGACCATTAGATGAGAACAATCCCTAATATTAAAAGACATATCTCTTATTCAATGGTTTAAGTTGTAAAATCTAATACAATTCAAACTACACAATATATTTTATTTTTATTTTATACTTTTCATTTATATTAAAGGGTTCTTCTTTATAAAAGAATACCAACAAAGAGATTTGAAATAGAACAATTGAGGTTATTTCTTTTTTATAAATTGAATAATAAACTATATAATAGAGGATAGACTCTCTTTTTCGAATCCCTCCTTATCTTTTTCAAATTTTCGATATAAGATCTCTAACATGAATTTTTAAATTATAAATGACTAAAACATCTCTATGTAAGAAAAGTATGAAATTAAAAGAATCAAAATTAGCATAACTATTAAAATAGGTTATAAGCAACTTGCGGGGTGGGATAATTTGAATCCAGGTCTCTAAACTGGTAGGGTGCACTTCAACCAAGTGGGTTGCTAGTCTTAGGACTGTTTGGTTACCCATGCCCTGAAAGTAATATTTAGGGAAGTCAAACATCTCATTTTAGTTGGTTTAGATTTGAAAAATAAACTTTTAAGTACAAAAATCAAGGTAGAAATAATTGATTATAAAAGAAATAAAAGTGGTTATTTTGGATAATAATTGATTATATATCAATATAAACAATTATATTGTTGGGAGAACATTTCTTGGTAAAAAATCTTGGAAACTTTCCTCCTAGAATCTATAATCAATTACTTTTTATTCATTTTAATTAATTAATTGCTTTTGAAGCATTTATAACCAATAACAATATATATATATAGGGGTTAGCGTTTGTCCGCTTTACTTCCAAAAAATTAGGAGGGAAAATGACAAAAATTACCTTAATGCATGCTTTAAAAATAGAGTAGTTTAGTCTTTCTCAATAAAAATTTATTGAAACGACGTAGTTTTAGAGTGATTTTCCTCCTAATCTTTAGTAGGTAAGGCTGACAAGCATTTTTTTCCATATATATATATATATATAATCAACTACTTTGTCATTGATTTTTGTCCCCAAAACTCAGGCGGAGTTGGCACTATATGCAGCTTCCTCGGATACTGCCCTTAAGGTGCAATTTGGATTGAAAGATTTGGAGAACAGGAGAGAAGCGTGGGAGGTGTTCTTCTCCATTTTTGGTTTAGTACATTAATGGAGGAAGGAGGAGATGGAGTGGTGATTGAGCGCCTTTAACTTCCTTATTTTCCTTCCCCAATGCGATGGATTGGTTCAATGTTGAGCCTTTTTTAAAAAAATAAATAAATGTAAATATATTGTAATATCCCAAATTTTCGGGAATATTTAAGTGTAAGTTAGGGATTTGATTGTGAGAAAAGATTGTTTTGGAGCCTAATGTGAATATTTCAAAAGTTGAGGGGCTTAAAAGAGTAGAAATTGGATAAGGATGGCTTATTTCTTTTCTCCCTTTTCCTCTTTCTTCTCCAGCCCGATTCTGCTCTTCTTCTCCTTTCTTCCCGCTGCAGCCAAAGAAAAGGGGAACCCAGCCAGCCTTTGAGGAAACCGGTGAGATAAGCTTGATTTCTCCTTCTTTTCTTGCTCTAAAACATAGATTGGAACCCAGAAATTCTCCCCCCTGCATGAAGCTTCCGGATCTGCTCTGCTCTTCCCTCTGCTGTCCGCCGGCTGCCCTTGTTGTGGGTGCAAATTCTGGGCATTTTTAGGTAAGAAACAGCCATGAATCTCCCTTCTTTAGCTTGATTTA
>BPVZ01000050.1:1227112-1237831 GCA_020521535.1 Rubroshorea leprosula | reverse complement strand
GGAGGAAGGAGGAGATGGAGTGGTGATTGAGCGCCTTTAACTTCCTTATTTTCCTTCCCCAATGCGATGGATTGGTTCAATGTTGAGCCTTTTTTTAAAAAATAAATAAATGTAAATATATTATTTTAATTCTTTATTTAATTAGTAAAATTATAATATTTTATTTTATTTAATTAAATAAAAAATATTACTCTTCTATCTTCTTCACTTCTATCTATTCAAATGAGATTTATATCAATCTTTTTCCTCCTTATAGAAATGCTCCCCCCTTTCCCCTTCCTTTCAGTCACCAATTTTTAGTCAAACATACTTATATACAATCATATCATATCAAGTTGGGATTAATTCAATCAAAAGAATAAAATTTAAATTAGTTAAAACTAAAAAATAAAATAAAATAATATGAAATAGTCTTTAAATTTGTTTTTCTACTTGTTTTTGGTTCTTTTATTAACATATTGGTAACTTAAGAATTACTTTCCCGTAATGACTAAGTGACTTATTAATATATATTTAACTTTTAGTAAAAGTAAGAGATTTTAAATTATAAGTAAAGTTAATTAAGAGATAAGAGACGTTACTTTTTAGTATACAATCTAATTTTTTTTTTAAAAAAAAAACTTTCTAAAAAAACTCAAAAATTTTTTGGACAATTTCTTTAATTTTGAATATTACATGAAATGTAAAAAAAATTGACAGATTTTCATCTTTGGATTAAAAATATTAATAAATCATTCATGTGTATGGATTAAAAAAATCATTCTTTAATTCTTTATTTTTTAAAAGCATGTGGATAGAAATGATCTCTTTAATAAATTAAGGTTGTGGACTTTTAGGTGGTGTCATAACTCGATTTTTCATTTAGTTTATTTAGACTTTTTCATATATATATATATATATATATATATTAATCACAAAACTAATCAAAAAAATAACAAAAAAAACACAAAAATATAAAAATATGAATTTCCTCTTTTCTTTAACTAATATATCTTCATTTTTCTTTCAGGTGCAAAAAGGGGAAATTCAAGAAGGAAATGGGAAAAGAAACTCGAGAAAGGACTCAATTGAAGGAATCAAAAGTTCGAGGGTGAAATTCATCAAAGTTGCAAACTCAACACCAACCCAATTACAAACCCAATTACCCAAAACCCAAATACTCAAACCCAAAACCCAATTACAAACCCAACTACCCAAAAACCAAATCTCCAAAAAAAAAAAAAGGGGGTTAAAAAGTCTTCGGAACCTTCTTCCTCACTAAGCTCTCTCCCAAACCAGCTTCCTCCCCAAAACAGCCGGCGCCCCCTGTTTGCCATCACCGGTAATCATGCTCCTACACCCCCCTTTTTGCATGCCTACACTCCCCGGCCTTGCTTCCTGCACCAGCCTTGCTCTGCATCAGCTCCCTTGCTCTGCACCAGATCGCCTGCACTCTGCACCAGCCATCATCGGCAATCATGCCCCTGCTGTTGCACGCCTACACCCCCCTGCTGCTACACGCCTACACCCCTACACGCCCGTGCCTTGCACTCTGCTACGCCTGCACTTGATCCTGCACTCCTGCTTTTGCCAAAAAGCCGGATCCTTTGCTTGCTGCGCGCCCCCTGCCTTCTGCAGCCCCCTGCATGTTGTTGCCAATCCTGTGTGCCTACATGCCTAGATCTGCACTCATCACCTTGCCTCTTCCCCGAACCAATCACTTGCGCCCAATCGTGCAATCCCTGGCTGCAACGCAATCGTGCAACCCGATCTGGTACTTGCTCTGGTTGTCCGATTCTCCTTGGCAGCAAGATGAAGCTCGGTCCTTGATGGTTATAAATAGAGGGTTTTGGTTAGAAGGCAAGGGGGGATTTTGCTTGTTTGAATGTAGTGTGGTGTTGACGAAGGAGAACATTTTTTTGGGAGGTCGACGGCGATTGAAAAGGAGGCTTATTTTTCTGTGTTTGTTTCCTACTTAGGTAATTTTCTAAACAGAGGAGTCCTTTTGGGGAGGCAGTGAAGGGAATGATCTGGGCTTGATCTCGTGGGTGGGATTCCCCAGATCGGACTCCGATCTGTTACCCAGAAAGCTCCACCATGCTTGTTTCTTTTGACTTCTGTTCTGTAATTTGCTTTTATGATGTTTAAGTTTGTTTGTGTTTACTGAAAATCAATGAAAAAAAAAATGTCCAATTCATTTGTCTGATGAATGTGTCTTTTATTTTTCTGTTGGTGAATATGATTTTTTTTTATGTTTTTTTTTTTTTTTTTTTTGTAATAGATGAACCCTAAGTTTCATTTTGTTGCTGTGCAGATTCTATTTCTGTTTCTGTCTTGCTTGATCTGTGTTTTTTTTATGTTGGTGAATTGTTTTGTGTTTTTGGGTCAGGTTAATCAGACCCGACCCGATCTAGTATGTCTGTCATATAAAAAAAACTAAAATAAAATGTAAATAAAATATTAATCGATTACGATAATCACTTTAATTTATGATTAATGAAATTAATTAATTTTAATTAAAGTAAATTAATTATGTTTATTGATCTTAATTTGAGACAATTAAATTTATTTAATTATCTTGATTAGAGATTAATAGATGTGATTAATTAATTTTAATTAATGTTGAATTAATCTTTCAATTTAATTGATTATTATAATTAATTAATTTCAACCTTCTTTTTTTTCTTTAATCTTCCTCAAAAGTCGAGGTTATCTCTCTTTTATTTCAATTTCATCCAAAATTTTTACGATCAAGCACTTTAGTCTAAAAGTTTCAATTTTTTTCAAATCGGTCCCTTTTTTTATTTTAATCAAATCAGTCCATTTAATTTTTATTTGTGCTTATTGTGCATATATGTCTTTTATTTTGTCCATTTTAGTCCAAAAATTAAAAAAAAAATGTTTCAATTTGGTTTATCTTTTTTTTAAGTTTTCATATTAAGACTTAAACATAAAGATAATAAATAAGTTAAATTAAAACCCCCAATGTTAAAGTATGCAACCGTATTTAAACGGAGGATTATGAGGTGCACATATATTTTTTCTGACTCCTAATCGAACCCTCAAATCTCGATCTCTGCACAGACCCGTTTTAGGTAACTTGTCTCATCTTATAATTTGAACGAGTGGCGACTTCTTTTTTTTTTATATTTTTCACACTTAATAATAATAATAATGATAAATAATAATGATTTTTCATTATTTTGAAATCTTAAGTGATCGTCAACAGGCGGATATGCAAGAAAAATGACATAAATATTCATAAAATTATTTAAATTTTTTTAATAAATTTTTTTATATGTTAATTCATTACAAATAATTACATAATTTTATAAATATTTTTACATTTTTTTACAGACTAAAAAAATATTTTTCTCTTAATAAATTGATTTGTTTTAATGATCTTGCTTTTTTTCTATGTTATTTTTTTTTTCTTTTTTACGAATGGAGTATGTTGTATTGTTTTTTTTTAATGCAGATGTTCTACTTCATTACCAAAAAAATAAAAAAGTTGTTCTCCTTTCTTCATTTCCCTCTCCCAAACCCAAATATCATGTACTAAAAATCTTTTTTATTTAATCTAATTACAATTAATTACGAATAAAAAATGTAAGACTAAAATAGAATTCTACTAAATTAATACCTACTAATTTAAAATACTTAACTTAAAGTTAAAATAAAAAATTTAAATCACTATATTTTATATTATCAAGTACTTAACCTTCCATTCCAATGTAAAAAACTAGAATAAAATAAAAGATATGTAAAAAACGAAAAAAAAAATCATCAATTTGGTTTGAACTTAAGCCAAACAGAACCGAAAGAGAAAAAGGGCGGGACTTCCACAATCCGCATATTAAAGCAAGCAAACAAACAGAAAAAACCAGCGTGTGCGCGAGAGACTCTCTAATCGCCCAATCTATTTATAACTAACGACTCTCCTAATCTCAAGAAAACCGTTTCTGCACATTTCAGTAAAGCGTTCCCCTAAAACCCTACCCTAATTTTTCATATGATAATATTGCAATTGCACCATTGCTACCTGCCACCCCGGAGGAATCGCGGACGACCCAGGATGAAGGGGCTCTTCAAGTCCAAACCCCGTACGCCGGCCGAGCTCGTCCAGCTCACGCGCGAACTCCTCATCTACGCCCAAACCAACACCGAGACCCGCCAACGCAAGCGCGCCGGGAAGGTGCTTTTTTTCATCGCTTCCTTCACAATGTTATTCCATTCTCAATTGTACAGACAGATGCTTTTCAATTTTATTGTCCTTAAAAAAAATGAAATTAAGAAGTTATTGATTTTACATGCAATTTTTCCTTTTTTAAATCAAATCCTCTGAATTAAATTAGAAACAAAAACTTTAAATTTTGGTTTGTGGCGGAGTTTTCTTTGATGCAATATAATTCTTGATATTCTAAGGAAAGTTGGTTTATTCTAAACAGGGTATGATTATGAAAGATTAGATTGCAATGCTTTAGGTTGTATTCAATATTTCAATCTAAGTAAGGAAATTTTATTTTATGCAGATGGCTATACTTGCTAATCTTATTTTGGAGATGAGAACAACCCTTTTTGGAAATGGGCAAGCAGAGCCTAGTGCAGAAGCCTGTGCCCAAGTGACTCTGGAGTTCTTTAACAATGATACGTTTCGGCTCCTAATCAACTGCCTTCCAAAATTGGATTTAGGGGTAAGGTGCACACCACTTCTTTCTTTTTTTTTCTTTCTGGAGGTGCAACTTTAAAATGATTACCTAATAGTTTAGAGTATAAAGACAGAGATCATTATTTCTTTTGGAATGCAATCAAGTCTCATGCCATATGAGCAACCTTCTTTGCAGGCCCGCCAGGATGCTACTCATGTCATTGCAAATTTGCAAAGACAACGCGTGAATTCAAAGCTAATTGCTTCTGAGTATATGGAAAATAATTTTGAGATTTTGGATATTTTGATACTTGGGTAAGATTTCTTTCATGGTCATCATAAGATGGCTGTGTTCTGCAAAGGTAATAATTTATGAGCTCTGATACTGACTGGCTGTTGGTTTGCTTAGTTATGAAGATAATGATATTGCTCTAACTTATGGTGCTATTACAAGGGAGTGCATCCGTCATCAGAGCGTTGCTAAGTAAGTATCATGATTCAGCATTTAATTGCTTTTACTTTCAAATGCGTAAGAATATCCTTAAACAGAAACAGAATTGCTGTGGTAGTCATCAACCTTGTTTGGCTTTGGGTAAATTTTTTATGTAATGAGAGCAAAATTCTCACAACTGCAGATCAGACCAACTAGCCTGTCTTGCTTATATTGCAAAACAAAAATTATGAGCTTAAAAACTGAATTGACGTAATGAATGCTTCAGTATGCCTGCTCAGAAACCTCCTCTCAACATAAATTTTATTGAAGTCTGTCCTTTGAAGAGTGTATATTAGTACTAAATGGATACTTCTCCCAGGAGCCATCTAATTTCGTTTTGCAACAGTACGAGGATACACTGTATTAAAAAAGTTAATGTTGGTCTTCTTGGTTAATTTTACAGGTACGTGCTGGAATCAGATCACATGAAGAAATTTTTTGATTATTTACAGATTCCAAATTTTGAGATAGTATCTGATGTTCAGGCAACCTTTAAAGTTAAGAGTTCTTCTTTCCTTGCTTTTGTGCAACTTGTATCCACTTCATACAGTTACTGTGTTGCATATCACTGCCATTGTCACAGAAGATGGACTTTTATTGCTGATATGGACGGATTCATAATTGAATATTGATATTGAAATAGACTATAGTGGTTCTGCAACACAGTGATATAATCCAGTGGTGAGATGCGGCTGCTTAGTGTTTTTAGTAATATCACTATGATGCAGAATTGTTGTGCCTTGCCACTTTCTCTGAGGATTTTGTATATTGCATTCTAGTACTCCAAGTTCATCACTTTTATTTGTTTCTTCTATTTTTGGAAGCAAAAGTAAGGAATAGAAAGAGCCTATAAATCATCAATAAATCTTTAATTATGATTTTTTAACCTTATATTTTCTGCTTCTATTTTTACACATGAATGCTGACACGTAGCTCTTATTTAAACAGGAACTTATGACAAGGCATAAATCTACTGTGGCTGAATTCCTTTCTAAAAATTTTGATTGGGTTAGTTTTTTTCCATGTATCATCAATGCAAACTAATATTTTATTAAAAATGTATGATATTTAAGATGCTATAACAAACTTGAGATGCATTACTATATAGTTGGTATGACCAGAGTCAAGACTATTCTTGAGACACTATATATATATATATATATATTTTTTCTGGGCGAGTACTTGAGACACTAATTGAGTGATAGATGTATACACCTGCTATCCATCGAGAACATAGTTATGGTGATATGATTTTTTTGAGAACCACTGTAGCAAGTAAGGGTTAGATATCCGATTGTTTGCAAGTGCTGCTTGCTTACAAACACTACCATGCAAAACCATAGGAAAGATAAGATAGAGGACAAGGGGTTGTCATCTGAATTTGATCTTACCGTGTAAAAAAGAATACCAACAGTTCCAGATGATAGGAATGTCCTTTGGTAGGCCCTGCTATGGAGTTCTCCAATAAATCTTTTTATGTTTTTTCTGTAATAGAACTAATTTATAATGCTGTTTGAAACAAATAATATAACAAACATGGTGTTTTCTTGGCTGTACATTCATTGATGGTTTAATGTATTATTAAGGACTTTAGTGACAGTTTAGTAGCATTTATAATGCACAGTTTATGATCACAAGTTCAGTCTTGATGTATCATTATCTGAAAATTCTTTCTATACCCTGGCTCCAGTTTTTTGAGGAATACAATTCAAAACTGCTGGAGTCTTCGAGTTACATCACCAGACGGCATGCTATTAAGGTATATCATGCTGTGGAACTAGATTCCTCTACAATGAACTATTGTCTTCCTCTTAGATTTTATCAGTGCTGATGTTGTATGTTTCGTACGCTCTCCAACGTCTTCCAGGGGCAGTTTACCTTTTTTGCTCATTTGTAAAGAATACATGCTGAACAAATATACTTTCAACGAAGAAAAACAAAACAAATTCCTTTTCTTTTAACCTAATGAACTTTCCTTCTGGATCAAAAAGAAAAGGAAACAAATTTATTCTAACAGTTATTTTTCTGACTCCCTGTGCTGTATTTGTAGCTACTTGGTGATATGTTACTCGATCGCACGAACTCTGCTGTGATGGTTCGATATGTGAGCTCTGTAGATAACATGAGGATCCTGATGAATCTTCTCAGGGTATTTCTCTCTTCTCTCGAGCACACACTTGCTGTCTGTGGTTACTTTTGGAAAACCCTTCTATTTGAATCTAATCTAACTATCCTTATTCACTGATTTGCAGGATTCAAACAAGACAATTAAATTAGAAACGTTTCATGTGTTCAAGGTATCCTATTGATCTGAGGACTTTGTTCTGCTCTAGCTATTTTTTTTGTTCAACCTTTTTGATCTTGTTTCTTCTAATTTCTTCATTACAGCTATTTGTTGCCAATCAAAATAAGCCTCCAGAGATCATCAGCGTACTTGTTACAAATAGAAGCAAGCTTCTACGATTCCTTGGCGAATTCAACATAGAAAAAGGTAGAAAACATTTTTTTTTTCTTAAATTGGTTGCAGTTTTACTTGTGAACTATATTTGTAATACTCAATTCTGCTTCGCTGCAGAGGATGACCAATTCGAAGCGGACAAATTACAAATCATCGAAGAGATTGCCACACTAGAACTCAAGGACCGTCCAGACCAGGATTCAAATAATTTTGATTCTCCAAGTTAATTCTAATTCAGTTATTTATTAGCTTAATTATTTTATGATATATGAATGGATACTCTTTGGCACCTTGCCTGTTTGTTGGCCTTCATTATTTTATTAAGGAGTTAAAGGGGATCAGTTTCTGTGTAAATAAACAGAATAGCTTGCACATTTTGTTCAGAATTCCAGTGTTGTGTTTTTCTAACAGATGTATTTAGGTTCTTTCAGCCGTTCTAATGAAACCGCGATCCATTGTTTTTCCAAATTTAAATTTGTTCTGATTGCCTCGGGGAGAAATTTGATATGACATGGTCAAGGATGATGCCAGAATTGCACTGGAATATCCCAAGCACGCTATCACCTTCTGCTGCTTTTTGGCAGCAAGGTTTTGAGCAGCTACCTTTAATCTATCTTGGGGTTAGTGGTATGGTTGTCAAAACTAATCCATCCTTGATCTGGCCAAAAAAAATAGTTATCTATACCAAAATTATAAGATAATTTATAAGAAAATTCTCATTGGCTTCCTTAAGAAATTGAGTCCTGGTCAAGCAGCTACCGTCATTGTATTTGAAGTTTAGCACTCTCCAGCCGTCGTCCAGAAAATAAGGGCACTATGATGGGGACTATATTTCCCATGCTTCCATAATGAGTTTTGCTGTCCAAAACAAGAACGTGAAAACCGTACACAAAAAGAAAAAAATTTCAAACCTTATATTTGACTAAGACAAGGCCCTAAAGTCATCCTCACATTTGTCAATAAGTCAATCTTTTCCCATTTGATTTACTTTCATTGGAAACTTCTGTTCAAAGGAGGCGATCTCGAACCACATTCCTTTGGGTCCAAAATGCCTCGGTTCATTTTTTGTACTTTTTTTTTATTTTAATTTTCCTGGTATTACGTGGGGAAGTACAGGGGATGAGGGAATAGAACAAGCAAAACTGATTTAGTCAAAATACTATATGATGTTATAAATTTATAAAATTAGTGGTATTAATTTTAATTTTTTTTAAAAATTAGAGCCTTCATCCATATTTAAAATTAAAATTAAAATTTAAAATTTAAAAATTCAATCAATTTTTAAATTTAAATATTAATATTTAATAAAATAAATTTTTAAATTTTAAATTAAATTTTAATTAAATAAAATAATATAATTTAAAATTAAAATTTTAATCTTTTTTAAAAATTAAAATTGATATGTATACTTTTTAAAAATTTATTATTATAATATAATTAATTCTTTTATTTAAAAAGTTACTTGTGATCTCACATAATTATATACTTATAATTTTATATAATATTATAAAAATAACACCGTGATAAGACAGGAGGGGAGCCAAAATTCTAACTCCAAACCTTAAGCGGGTAGCCTCCTGGGGCAAGTGGCATTGCCGCCTGCTTCAAACCGTGGGTATTCCAACACATGCGTTAGTTGAATGAAAAAGAACTATTTTTGGAATGAATGAAAAAGAAATCGATGCCAAGTAAAATAAATGGAATAGGATCTATCTACATATAACCAAAACTACAGAGTGTAATCCTCCTACAACAACACTCTGCTTTCAAAACTAAACTACAAATACAACACAACATATGGATGAGCAAAGCTCCCTCATTTATGGTGTAATACACGACCAAAAAATATAATAATTTAAACAAAGCACCTAAGAAAAGAGTAGCACAAGGCCGAACTACACATTCGGGTGTGTCCTGGCACCATATCCATTGACCCCATTGGTTCCATTCACACCGTGTGAGTGCTTGTCGTGGGCGGCTGCCCTCTTCCTCTTGATGACTATGTACCAAGTGAAGGCTTCCAACATGGCGGCATTGAAGCCCAAGAAGATGAGGATACCAATGTAGATTTTCTTCCATTTCTCGGCGGGGTCGAGGATGTCGAGACCCTTAAAGACGTTGATGATGCTAAGGATGATGGTGCTGTAGCCAATTGAATGGTGGTAAATATTCCAGTAAAGTCTGTATTTGTGATCCTTCTTTGGTCTCAAAAGCAAAGCAAACACCTGCACCAAGACACAGCCTCTAATAAGCTAAAATGAAGCGGTAAAGTGAAGGAACAAAAAGAAGCCAATATCCGTGGACCCAAGCCCCTCTGTAAAGGCTCCATAGGCGTTAAAAACATCTGGGGCACGATTGTTATCGAATTTAATTGGTTCAGTATAATCTCTTTCCAATATAAATAAGGAAAGGTATTGAATTCATTCGCATGAAGATGTGATTGATTAAGAAATTAGTAGATGGGATTGATTAAGAAAATAAAGATGGTTGCCTTTCAGATATATGTAAACTTAAAAAGAAAAGAAAAAATAAAAAAGGGAGAGGAGGGTGCCTGACCCAATTATCTTTATTCCAATAATACATTCCAAATGGTTTACCTGAAGGGTTCCAAAGATAAAGAGGACTATGCCGATGTTGCGGTGGTCACTCCAAGTGATCCCGGAGGATTCACTGCCGAGCTTAATTCCGGTAGCAAATCCGGCAACTCCAACAATATAGGCTGAAGTTTGGGTGGCGACATGCAAATAAAACCATGCCGGATCGGCAGCCTTGAACACCTTCAGGTACCTAGCCATCATAGCTCCCAAAGGCATCAGGGTTCCCCAACTGACGGCGTTCAGAACCCCATGAGTCTGCAAAATTCAACACAAAATTCTATTCAATTCTCAAACCATATTTTAATATTCAAACACAAAGAACCCAAAATTTAATTTGGGTGGCTTACGTTTCTTGTTCCGAGTCCTGAATCCGTACTTCCAGTCCCTCCGGCCTCCCCTGAGACGAAATTGATTGTCGCCATTGACTTGACGTTCTCTCCTCCTAGGGCATGACGGCCGGGGTTGGCTCCGCTCATCGGTCCTTCCTGCCAGACCTGGTTCGTCGACAAAAGGTCCTGAGACAGATGCAGAGTCGCAAAGATCG
>BPVZ01000050.1:1197423-1208570 GCA_020521535.1 Rubroshorea leprosula | reverse complement strand
TAATTGCAATAATTTTTAAAAATAAAAATAAAAGTTAAGTAAGGCATATAACTCAAATGATTCACACATACAATAATAATAACTCATATAAATAATAAATTTTAAACCAAGCATATGACACATAACAATAATATTTCATACTTAATTTTTTATTTTTCTAAACTAATTATATAAGTATATACCTATAAATTATTCAATACTTATTAGATTAAATATCAAATATAAGTGTTTGAGTACTTGGATAGACCCTAAATCTAAAAAATTATATTAAAAAATTTTAAAATCAAGTACCAAATATAACTTGAACGTAACGTATACTCGAAAATGCACACCCCCCTTGTTACTCCTGTTTTTTCAGACCAACCATGAGAAGGATCCCAAACCCACATGAGCCCAGTAACTGAAATTTCAAGGACCTTTTCTCGCCATTTGGGAATCGCTTTCTGAAAACAAGAAACCTTACACTTAATTTCTGCCACGCCAAGTCACCCAATCTGGAATATTTTATCAAATACACATAATTCTTCACTCCATTAGAAAAGTCTTCATTTCTTTATTTTTTTTCTTCGCTTTAGCCAACATTTCTTCATTTTGTCCAGTAATTTAGTTCCAAGCAATTGATTAAAAGAAGAAGAAGAAGCTCAAGCAACCCTCATTTCCTAACAATCTATATGCATAATTAACCATACGTTGAATAAGACCAAATCAAAGCCTAATTCCACTCTGTTTTCATGGGTAAAGAATTCGTGGCACTTGGCATCCCACAACTCTGTGGAATTGTTCTCCAAGACCCCAAAAATCTAGGAAGGTCTTTCAGTTCTAAAAGGTGATGCATTTCACAAATCAGAAAAGTAGACAAAGAATAGTCAAGCAAATTGTAAGTTCTGTGTTGGTTGGTTCATCCAACAAGGTCCCTTCGTAGACTAGGCTTCTGGTTGAATTAGTTTTAGGTTGGAAACAGTTGCAATTAAATAAGAGAGCAAAGGAATAAGTATGGAATAAACCACCGACGAGCAATTTCTTCCCTACCCCTTTACTGCATTCCAGGATACCGATAAAACTGTAGGAAATAATATAAAAGCCTTAACAGCAATGCTTGAATTCATCCAATTTCTCGATCACTACCTCTTTTAAAGGTTTCTATTCTCCATTGATCCGACGGTGTTGCGCTAAAATTTCTCAATCATAGAAACAACCTAGCCCTAGCATGCATTATCTCATGGCTATCACCAAAAGGACCATCATCTTGATTATCTGTGTGCTCATCTCTCTTGCCTCTGATTCCTTGGCTCAAAACTGCTCAAACTACACATTTCCAAGCAACCAAGTCTTCAGTTCCTGCAGTGATCTTCCGGTACTGGATGCCCATTTACACTGGAACTACATTCCATCCACCAAGCGCATTCAGATTGCATACAGAGCTGCCCAGAATTCTACAGGATGGATTGCGTGGGCTATCAATCCAACTGGATTGACTATGGTTGGATCTCAGGCTCTTGTAGCTTTTCGTAACTCTAATGGCAGTATGACTGCTTATACAACACAAGTAACCAGTTATAACCCTTCAATGCAACCGCAAGCCCTAAGCTTTCCAGTTTCCAATATCTCTGCAACATACACCAATAATGAGATGACTATCTTTGCTGTGGTGGGACCCTTCGGTAATGGAACAACTTTCAATCACGTTTGGCAGGCAGGAAATTCAATTTCAGATGACATCCCTCAGAGTCATCCAATGGCAGGGCCAAATACACAGTCAATAGGAAAACTCAGTTTTCTGTGAGGAACGGAAGAGATACTAGCACAGGAACCTATAAATGCTTGATCTGAAGTTTACCAACCAAATATCACAACACTACTAGCTTTCAAATTAAATCAGCACTTCAGTCATTACTGATTATTGTCAACAATGTCATTGTATGTCCATTGCTCTTGCAAAACCAACAAATTTAAGGCAGCTAATAACTTTCACATTCATTGAAATAAATGTTAGTTACTATGATACAGTTCCAGAAGCTCCGAAAGTTAGCAAGCTACTAAATCTTCTTGGGAAAATATGAAGAAAATAATGAATCTTCTACTTTAATTTTCTCGAGTTTTGAGTTACACATGTATTCCTCACATCTGACTTATAAGCAACCTTCTTAAAAAGCTTCCCCCCAGACCCCACCCAACTTGCATGCCACTTTCCCACCAAAGAGTGATTATGGCATACTTGATAATTTAACATTACAAGTACATTATATGGTCTGAATCTAACCGACACTCTTCTTCTCAAAACAGGTGTATAACTCCAATGGAGGATATTCTTTTAATTAGAATTTTTCAGACAAATAATTCGAAAAAAGGCAGGTTCTTCAGGGCTGTGTATGTGTGACCACATTACCAATCAAATGCAAATACTCCTCACGCTTTTGTTCTGTCACTGGTAACTCCAATGTAACCTGTTCAATATGAAGGAAATAGAAAAAAGTCAACTGCACAAAACTAGAAGAAAAAGGATAAGCTACCAAACATTTGCAACTATTAATCTTCTACTAGTATGAAAGTTGAACCCTTTGAAGCACAGGAAACATAAAGGCTGTAGCCAATACTTAGGAAAAAGATTTTGTCTTGGTTGGCAAGTAAACATGCTAGCCTCACATTCATAAAATAATAAAATGTGGAAAACCTCTTAAGGAAATAACTTTACATCCAATAACTTCACTTGATAATTACTTATAAGCTTGGACATACTTTTCTCACAACAACCCTTCTTTCGTTTCTTCCTTCTTAAATTTTCTCTAATTTCCAATAAGATATTTTTTGGTTCTTTCTTTAAGTAAACTTAAATAAATAAAATGATAAAATCATCAATCTAAGTTGATCTGAAAATGATTGATTTGTAAATGTGATTCATTAAATTATCCTTGTGCTGGAAACACACAGAAGCTGATCAACTCCTTCCAGTTGGATGGCAGATAAAGGAAACTGCAATTACTAATTAATGTCTATTAACAGCTTGTCTATGTTCTAAATCATTCCAAGCCAGATTAGGATTTAGTCCCTTCATATAATCTATAGAATCAAGTGCCAAGCAACACAGGTTTCCTCAACAACAAAGGGAAGAATGATACAAACTTCTCTTTAAATCTACAGGGCCTTACCTCTTTGAAGATTTCACTATATGAAGCCTCCTCAAAGCCCTACATCAAGCATAAATGCCATTGGTCAAGCATAAAAAAAGGATAAAATGCTAGGTTTTACAATTATGTGTGCCGCATACAAGGCACTTAACCTCCACAAAGCTTGGAAATTAGTCCCTTCAAATGAATGGCTTGCACAAAAATATAGAGAGTAGAAAACTATATTTTTTCTGCACACACACACACAGAGGTACCAATTTTTGGAACAAATGAAGGGATGATCTATTTGATTCTCCAATCTTAGCATGAAAGCCATGGATCCCCAAGCTTTGAACTGCATAGGCCATCATCATCAAAACAGATTCCTTCCCGAGGCCCTTACTGCGGCTATTCTAGCAAAATAAAAAGATGAGAAATAAGAATTAAAAAGGACTAAATAATGTTTGGTTCATTAACTATTGACTTGTTATCATTTAAGTCTAGAAAATTTATTTTCACCCAAACTGATTGAGAAACTTCAAAAATGTATCAAAATAGTCTATCCATCAAAGTTTCATAAGTTTTTCTAACAAGATTACACACTGGCTTCTACATGGCACAACAAATATGCCATGTCCTTAAGAAAATTACAATTCATCAATCAGAAGTGATGACAGAAGATTGAAAAAGACATTATCAACACCCAAGATGAGAAGAAAATTAAGGAAGCAATAGACTTAAAGTTAATTATTGGTCAAAATGTAATTTTTTGGGACTATGACACCTTTGTCATGGAACATGGGCGCTGGTGTTGAATTTCAATAGAAAACTTACAGAACCTTGGCGATGTAGACCATTTTGATACACATTTTGAAGTTGCCAAATTAGTTTGGGAGAATATATTTTCCATACCAAAATGATAATGAATCAATAGTTAGTAGACCAAACATTAAATCTAGCATTTAAAAAGAAACTGTACATACAACACAAGTATAAGAAACCAATTCTATATTCTTTCTTAATTTCCTAGATGAACCTAGATATGTTAAATAGAAGACTATAATGAATAGAAATCAAAGAATTTAGAACAATTCTGATGGCAGAATATGCAAAAGTGTAAAACAGAAATGTCTTTTTAAGATGTACATAACACTTTGGCCAAATAAAAAAAAGGTGTACATAACAAACTCATTTTGTGGCTGAATCATTGTTTGTTTTCCAAATACTTTTAAATCATTCTTCCAAGTATTGGTAGCTCTAGCCTCTTTTATCTTCCTAAAAATTTGGTTTAATTATTTATTTCTAACCTTCACCATCAAAATATCCTTGTGTCAATTACACTCACTTCTTATACACTGTTAAGAATGAGTGCTTTACAATGGCCCCAATATGCTTGAGTGGCATTTTTGTTTCTAAAATTTGACAATAGAAGAACACTAGAATGAGCATAAAAATTACAGTTATTATTTAAGCATGTTCAGTTTTTCAGGAACTAAGAAAAAGCAAAAATCAACATAGAATTTGTTTGAAAAAATTTTTAAAATTCATGCAAGAATGGGATTCCTATGTAACGCACATAAGAAGAAACGATGGAAAGCAAAGAACACAATAACTCTGATTTTGGGTTACAATTATGTAAATGTGAGAAGCAAAAAGCAAGTACCTTTTCGGTTCAGCAATCATGATCTCAACCTCTGCTAACTTAGAGTCATCCAAGTCATTCATGTAGATATTCACATCTCCAACCATGGCTGAATCATTGTTCAATAATTAATTACTCCCACAGAAATTTTAACAGATAATCACAATATTTCATACTTGTATTTACTACTAGTTCTTTCAAAATAAATTAGGGTCATCACTTCAGCTATATAAACTGAACTGGACTTATACATTTTCTGGGTTGTGAAATTGGAGATTTTTATCATAACAGAGATCTAAAACCTGAGGATCCAATACTTCCCTGGAATTTCTCAGTTAAAAAAGAAGAAAAAAATGTTATTTTTTTACTAACCTTCCACATGGGGATCCCCATGAACGAATTCTCCATGCACTAGTTCCTTATCCAGAACAATGAAAGTTTTCTCTGCAAAACCAGTTTTTGGTCGAAATTAAAACCACCCAAATGGCTGAATGTAAAGAAACAGAAAATAGTAGTGCAATGGAGTAAGTTTGAAGAAATAGAGAGGTACTGAGAGGGTCTTGGATCCAGGAGAGCTGCATCTGGTACTCCTCTTCTAGGGAAAGGGGTTCTGATCCGGTGGCCTGAAGGAGAGCAGGATCCTGCATCCACTGGTGATACTTTGGGACGTGAGCCTCCATGTATGGCACCAAAATCACCTTTTCACCTTCCAAGCTCACTTCCATCTCCTGCTTCTCTTTTCTGTTCTGCAGCTGTGGATTGTGTCTGGCTTGCTGCAAGAAGTCAGGGCTCGGGGTATGGGGAATGTGGGGAGCACGAAAAGTTCAAAACGACGCCGTTTCTTTCGATCAAGTTAACTTTTGTTTTTTTTTTTTTTTCAGATTAATTAAATTTGGGTTTTTGTAAACATATATGTTAAAGACACTTTTTATTATAAATTTATATAAAAAAGAGTAAAAGTTAATATTAATTTTAGTATTATTGTGTGGTAAATGAATTTAATTAGTTAGAAGATTGACAAATTAAAAATTAACTTTTATTCTTTTAACACAAATTTATAATAAAAGATAAAAGAAAAAATTAAGATGTTTTAATATTAAAAATATTAAAACATCTAACTATAATTAATAAATATACAAAGTATAACATGAGTTTTAATTTTATCAAATTCATTATATAAGCATTATTAGCTGTTTTAATATTTTTAAATATTTTCTCTTCTCTTATAATGTTGTGAAAATTATATTGATATTTAGAGTTTTTAACCTTAAAAGTTATTTTTCACAAATATAAACCCTTTAATTGAACATGTTGAAAAATCCCCAAATTTAATAGTAAAGAGCTGGTTAATAAATGATATTGCATTTTTCTAATAATAATAATAATAAAAGTCTCCAAGAGAGGCCTTGGTAGGGTTTTATAGTGAAGGATTCTTGCAGGTGTTGGTCACTCTTGAGTTTAGGTGGGGGTTTTTATCAGGGTTCTTCTTTCCTTGGTGAAGGTTTACGGCGGGTTTTCTTCATAGCAAAACAAGGGCATGGGCATAAGGGCAACACTATCACTATCGTTTTCTACCAGTTTTAAATTTAATCCAAAATGATATAAGGTTATATTTTGTTTTGGTTAAATATCGATTATTTTAGTTAAATTTTGGTATATCAATTAATATTTCAATGTACTAGTCAATATATTAAAATTTTATTAGTATAATTTTTTTTTATCTATATTTTTTATAATAAAAAATAACATATTACTTATCAAACGATATAATAAAAACATATTTATCTTATTAGAAATACAATTATCAATGTACTTATCTTTTTATCAACAAAACATCTTTGTTTTTTCAATATATATACATAAATTATGATTTGAATATCAAATTATTATTATTTTTTATCAAATACATCAGATGATTATTTAATTATATTTAAACTTAAAAGAATAAATTGTAAATGAAAATAAATATTTAATTTTTTTAATTGTGTTGGGTTTAGATTCAAATAAATATATAAATCTTTATAAATAAATGTAGAAAATGTTGATATACTGTTTTTTTTAATATTATAATCTTAATATTTCAAGAATTTTGTTATTTTGAATATATTTTTTATTTTTGAAAAATTAAAATTTTTAAATATTAAAATTTTTTATACACATTAAATAACATTTCATAATTATATATTTAATTTATATAAAAATATATATTTATAATAGTAATTTTAAAACAATATAAAAAATTATTTCATTATTCAACGTGTACTATTTTAATAACAAAATCAATACAAATATTAAGATAATATTGACAACCTTGCCTAAGTTACCTCGGGTGGTCGCTTTTCTGTTTTAGTCCTTCTATAGAACGGTAGAACCCATCGATAAAGACTATTGGTGGTTTCTTTCCATTTCGAAACAGGAGAAGGGCAATTGCGACGATTCAAAGCGCGATTGGATCAAGAGGTGAAGAAGCATATTGTAGGTTGGGTCAAATTTAAATTATTAAATTATCAACAATGTTGTAATTATAATTTTGGGTAAGATTATATATTTATGATTATAACATAATATTAAATGAGTAGATATATACAATATTATAGATAAATTTTTAAATAAAAAAATTAATTATATAATAATTTAATAATGTATTATATTATAAATTTATAATACTAGTGATATTGTAATTATAACATTTTCATTAAATTATATCATTTGCAAAATTTTATATACAGTTTAAATTATTTTTAGAAGATTATAGAGTAGTAAATATACTTTTTCAATTTTATTTCAACAATTTCATAATATTCAAATTAACAAAATATTTTTTATCATTAAAATATAATATTTGAAAATAACAAGGAATCCGTTCATAAACAAGTTTTACTCATTATATTTATACAAAATCTTGACCATTTATCTTTTTACTTTCAACAGTTGAGATTTATTATGATTTTTTAGAAAATAAAATAATTATTTTAATAAATGTGAATAAATTTCAATTATTAAAAGTAGATAGATGAATAATTAAAATTTTGTATAATGTAATGTGTAAAACTTATATGTAAATAGATTTCAACTTTTTGAAAATAATAAATTCTTTATGTACCATAAACCTATTGATCTATATGAAAAAAAGTCATTTTTTCAACCCAAAAATATTTATTGAGTAAAAAATTTTATTACAAAATTATAAATACAAATAATGTGAATTTATAAATAATGGTTTAAATATATAAAATGTTGGTTGAATAATATAATAGTAGTATATTTTTTAAGAAGCTCTATTTTGTTATATGCAGAAAGTATTATATTTATAGGTTAAATATATAAAAAAGTAGATTTATATAAAATAATACTAATTATGATGATATAGCATCAAAGTGAGTTTTTTTTGTAAATATTTATTATTGTACGTCCTCTAATAGATGACATAAGGCCCAATCATCCACATCATCATCTTTTAGCTATATATGGAAGCCACATGGAATTTCTACATTAGCAAAATATGAAAAAAAGAAAGCTTGCCGTTTAGTTACCTGCCAAGTTAGCAAGAATTTGATGGAAGGATAAAAAAAAGGTCCAAATTGAAGAGTTGAGGGACAAAAAAAGGAATTTGTTGATATGAATTAAATTTAACAAGAATTTTTAACTTGTGTATTAAGAATGCAATTTAAGAGAATAATAAATATATTTTTTATAAAAAAAATTATGATATATTAATATTAAAAATATCAAAATTTTTAATAATAATTACAAAATTAATTTAATAAATTTAAAATTAATATTATATTTTACACATTTAATTATTATAATTAAATGTCTTAATATTTTTAATATCATGATATCTTAATTATTTTTTTCACATTATAACTCTAATAAAAAAAAAAGCGCGTGATCACACCGGTACAAGCCAACAAGAATATTGGGGTGCAGCTCTAGAAAAGGAAGAAAGAGAGTACGTCATTGACTATTAGAGGGTATAAAGGGGTTAACGGGTTGTGTTCAGATTCAGGGCTAGTGGAGGGAGGGATTTCCTGCGAGCCTAAAAGGTTCAAAGCGGTGGCGGGCTAGTGGTTCTGCTCCTTGGAAATAAACGTTTTTGGTGAGGATGATGATTTTGGGCATATTACTTTACAGGCCTTTAACTTTCAAAAATTGTGGGTTTAGTCCTTTAGTTTTTATTTTTTCTGGTTAAGTTTATTTTTTAGTTTTAGGTTTGTTTCTATTGAGTCGACCTTGGTTTTACTCTTTTAGAACAAGGGTAGAAGAACCTCAAGAGAGCTAGGTAGTCGTCAAGGAATAATTTTGTCTTAGGGTTAGTTTTCTTTTCTTTTGTTTTAAGTTGGTTTATGTTAATTAATGGGTCATTCAGGTTCAATGCTTTATAAACATAAGTCTTTCACTCATAATGAATTGCATAATCTTAGCTTTGGGAATTATGTTGAGAGCTTCTCTTTTTTGTGGCAACTTGACACGATCTAGAGAAAGATAAAAATCATGGTTGTATGGTCCCCACACTTTATTATGTGGTATTTTTTGGGTTATTAACCTATGAAGTTATATGCTTAAGCCAAGAAAGCCATTACATTACTCATTATATATATAATATATAATAGGGACAATTCCAATTAAAGGTGGTTTCACAAAAATAAATACCATTTAGGAGATGTTTCAAAAATATTTCCTAAATAGTCCTAAAATACTAAATAATTCTAAATTAGTACCCTGTGATTCCAATTTTACCATTTATTTCAAATTAATTTATCCTAGTTGCTTGTTCCTCATGTCCACCAATCTTTTCTTCCAACAATTTTTTCTTTCCCAACAACATGTTTGTGGATTCTCTAAGTAGCTTCAATGAGGTTTCAGTTTTCCATCATTTCCCTTCCTTTTCTTTACTAACACAATCAAATCAAGCTTTTAGATCCCTGATTTTTGGCCATCCTTGGCCTTTTTCCAATGTTTATTTATTAGCTTTGCACATTAATATACAATAGAATTTTGATGTGATTTGGACTATTTTGACATGATTTCTAGTGTTATCTTTGTTTACCAACATCTTGTTATAGGTCTTCTCTTAGTCATTGGTTTAGTGTCATTCCCTTTCTCTTTGGCATAAATCTCACTAGATCTAAAAGTTTTCGTTATCTCTAGCTTGAATTTAACACCAAATTTAGTTATTGGCTACCTCTTCTTTCATTTCTTTCATTTGACTATCTCTTTCTCACTTCCCTCACAACCCATTGTATAATTTTAGTTTTTGGTAGACTACTCATCCATTACTAATGAAGATGTTACTTACGTTTTTTTTTTTTTTGGTTGTTGAGAATGTTGCCAATGAGAATGAAAATAAATGAAAGAGAAAAGCAAAACTATAAAATTCAATAATTTGTTTGGTTCTTATTTCTTGATGGACTTCAACAACTTGTTGAATGTTGACTGGGAATTTGGGATAAAACTATAAAACTATAAGTAGAGAGATGTAAAGCAATTTAGGGAGTTTAATTTGATATAAAGGGTAAAATTGGAATCCCAAGGAACAATGTAGAATTGTTGCGTATTTTAGGATTGTTGGGCAAAAAGTTTTGAAATCTCCTATAATCTCTCTTTATTTATTTTTTAAACCACTTTTAATAAGAATTATCCCTAGACAATGCTCGTACCTCACATTGGAATGTTACAATATGAAATAAATTAATTAGATTTTTGGTTTTTAAGAACATCTTTCCCTATATGAGTATAAAATATTATTTGTTTTTGCAGATTTATTATATAAAATAAAGTGAAAATCAAAAAGCAAATCTCAAATGCATCTCTGCAATTCTTTGATAAATATTAAATGTTCTCCAATATAGGATGGTGGAAGAATTTTTCATTTGCATATATGCTTCTTTCACATCTTGATTTAGATTCATCTACGCCTTTATAAAAATCTCCTCTTGATGATAAACTTTATGCATTATCTAAACATACTCAATTGATCGACCAACAATAAAAGTCGTTGGATGAAAAAAAAAATTGATATAAACCAACAATGGGGAGAATAAAATCACACTACTAGAAAACAGCATATAATTGACAAAAAAATAATCGACAGTCAAAAAACTGTCGATTTTACTTATATTATCGACAAAAACTCTGTCGATTATAATAAAGTGTCGATTATATAGGTATAATCGACAACCATTGTGGCTGTCGAATATACTTTTTAATAATCAACAGCCATTGCTGTCGATTATACCTAATACAATTTCATATATTTATATATTTAGTAATAAATATTTAAAACTATTAAACGTAAAATTATTTTTAACTAATATTATACAAATATATACTTTGATTTAATTATCAATTCTAATACTAAATATTTATAATTAACTTATTATTATATATACATAAAATAT
>BPVZ01000050.1:1092338-1111391 GCA_020521535.1 Rubroshorea leprosula | reverse complement strand
AAAAAATGAAAGTAGAGAGACTATAGTGGGCTTGAACCTTCATGTTTATCTTAAAGGAGTTGTTGAAATATATCTGAGTATGTATATATTCATGAAGTTCATGCAAAATGTTCTGGTTTGTTTCCAATGCTTCTTTCTTACACTAGAAAGTGAATTTTTAATTTTCTTTTGGATAAGTTAAAAAATTGAAGGATGATTAATCAAAATCCATTCCCTACCAATGGTACTTCCAATATTTTGCTACACCAAAGATCAAGGGGCAATAAGCCCTATAGGCACAGGCAAGAAACTCTTGATACCTCTTTAGAAAAATTGTGTTCATTGTTGGAAACAGAAAAGAAGAAGAATAATAATTTGAAAAAAGATTTATTGCTTTCTTATTTTCATTATATATACAAAGGTTCTATATATAGATCTATACAATAGAATATTCCTAGTTATAAAACCAATTAGCTTAAATATATATATAACCAATTACAATGTAAATGTAATATTCTAAAATAAGTACTGATAATCTAACATCCCATCACAAACTCAAGATGGTGGTGAGGAAATCAACTTGAGTTTAGAAAGAAGAGTTTAGAAGCACCCAGGGAAGTGAGCCTTGGTAAACAAATTAGTAGGTTGATCAATAGAGCTAATGAAAATTGAATGAATAGTTCCCTTTGCACCATGATGGCGAAGAAAGTGGCAATCAACCTTGATATGCTTTGTGCGTTCATGGAAGACATCATTGTGAGCAATCTGTATAGCACTTTGATTATCACAATATAAATCAATAGAAAAAGGTTGAGGAATGCCCATATCTTCAAGAAGCCACCGTAATAAAACAAGTTTTGATGTTGTATCACTGAGAGCTCTATACTTAGCTTCAGTACTATAGTAGGATGGAATAGTTTGTTTCTTACTCCACCAAGAGATAAGAGAATTACCAAAGAAAAGATAGTAACTAGTGGTAGATCTACGATTAGAAGGATCATTAGCTTAATCAATATTAGAGTAAGTGCGAAGCATAGGGGAAGAGTTAGTAGAAAAATGGAGTCCATGAAACAATGTTCCCTTGACATAGCGAATAATGCCAAACATAATGAATGGAGCAAAGAACAACCAAAACTAACTAACAATGTGAATTGCATATGCTTTGTTAAGGCATGTCATAGTAAGATAAACTAGACTGCCAACCAATTGCCGATAGTGAGTAGGATCAAAAAGTGGTGAGCCATCCATATGTTTAAGCTTGACATTAGGTTCAAAAGGTGTAGAAACACTTTTACTATCATTGAGTTCAGCTTTAGAAACAAGATCAAAGACATACTTTACTTGAGAAAGTAAATAGCCATCATCTAAAGAGGTGACTTTAAGTCCCAAAAAATAGCTTAGAATACCAAGATCTTTCATCTCAAATTTTTGATTGAGAGATTGTTTAGCTCCTCAACACCTTTGATATCATCTCCAGTAATAATCATGTTATTAACATAAAGAAGTAAAAGAACCATACCCTAAGCAGTCTTACGAATGAACAGAGCTGTATCATGTGGACTGGAAGTAAAACCAAACTCACTCACAGTAGCACTAAACTTTACCTATCAGGCTCGAGGGGATTGCTTCCACCCGTATAATGCATGTCGTAATCGGCATAACTTGTTTGGAGGATGGTTGAGCCTAGGAGGTGGTTTCATATAAACTTTTTCTCCTGGGTCACCATCAAGAAAAGCATTTTTCACATCCATCTGAAATAATTTCCAACTCTGTATGGTGGCAATAGCAAGCAAACTGTGCATAGATGCCAGATGAGCAACTAGAGCAAATGTTTCCTCATGGTCTATTCCATACTCCTATGTAAAACCCTTAGCAACCAAGCGTGCCTTATAACGCTTCACAAAACCATCAGATCGTGTTTTGATCTTGTACACCCATTTACAACCTATTAAAGACTTTTCAACAATGAGATCAACTAAATCCCATGTACGAGTGTTCTCAAGAGCCTATAATTCATCTTGCATAGCTTGTTGCCAAAGAGGGTTAGAAGATGCCTCTTGATAAGATTAAGCTCATGTAAAGAAGTAATAGTAGGAAAACAATGATAATGACAAAGGTAGTTAAGATGGTTTCTTACCCGAGTATAATGACTTAAGGATGGGACAATAAGCTCATTTGTAGACTCAACAATATCATATGCAACATTAACATGTGATATAGATGAGGAAGTAAAAGAAGGCTTAGAATTATCTTAATACATTATTAACAAGCAAATCATCTTCTACAAAACTAGTTGGAGCATGTGGTGAGGCATTGTAAAACTCTTCAGATGTACTTGCATCAGAATCACTAAGAAATAGCTCAATAGAAGGATTAGTAAAAAATGGAGGTTGATGAAAAGATGACATGTTGAAGTTCGACAATGATGAGAACATAATGTTTTCCCAAAAGACAACATGATGTGAAACTCGGAGTTTTTGTGACACAAGATCCCAACAAAGATATCCTTTTTGTGTAATCCCATAATCCAAAAAATAGCATAACCGAGCTCTGAGCTCTAGGCTCTAACTTGTTATGTTCATGAGGTAGAAAAAGAACATAACATGCATAGCCAAAAACCTTAAGAAGATCATAGGCAGGAAGAATATCATGTAAACACTCATATGGAGACTAATTATTAAGAACTAATGATGGAATGTGATTAATGAGATATATGGTTGTAAAAACAGCTTCACCCCAATATCGCTCTAGACAAGAAGGTCAAATGAGTAAAGCACAAATAAAATTAAAGATGTGTTTGTGTTTGCATTTGCGTTCAGCTCGCCCATCTTGTTCAGAAGTGTAAGGACAAGATTGTTGTGTCAATGTACCCTATAATTTTAGAATAAATTGAAGTTTAGTACCAACATATTCAATAGTATTGTCAGTTCTCAAAACTTTGATAATTTTAGAAATTAAGTTTTGACCATGGTAGCAAAATCAATATAAATTTATGGTAATTCAGAGTGGTTTTTTATAAGGTATATCCAGGTAAAACGAGTATGATCGTCAATAAATAACATGAACTACTTGGAATCCTTAATGGTGGGTGTAGGAGATGGACCCCAAACATCAAAATGCACAACATCAAAAGGAGCAATAGAATGAGAATGACTACTTGAAAAAGATAAAGTTAGTTGCTTTGCAAATTGACATGACACACAATGCAAGGATTCATTCGGAATTGCTCTTAATAAACCACAAGAGATAAGTGGACAAAATTTACCAATTGAAGTATGTCTTAACCATGAGTGCCACAAATGGAGAGGAGAAATGTTAGTAGTAGCACAAGCTTGCAAAATTTATTGGTATGGAATTTGTAAAGACTCTAATTCAATAACACATAGTAAGGTTTGGATGAAGCAATCATTTGGAAACGATGGTGTATCCATTTTATGATGTGGAATATGCAGATAATTGAGCTCAAACACTGCCCCACCTTGTGACCAATTCCAAGAATTTGTCCTATCTATGGGTTCTACACACGACAACCATGAGCGGAAAATGTTACTTCAAGGCCAAGATCACATAATTGACCAACAAATAGAAGATTATAACTAAGTTTTGGAACCAAGAGAGCATTTGGTAAAGTCAATGACTTTGTAGAAATATTGCCAATGTGACTAACACTCATAAGGGAACCATTGGTAGAATAAATATTAGGAAAAGAATTATTTCGTGACATTGAAGAGAAATAAGCAGTAATTGAAAACATATGATTACAACAACCAAAATCAAAATACCAAGGTTTGGTACTTAGGGCATCAGATAAGGCAGTAAGAGCATTAAAAAGATTTGATATCACATGTTTTAAGGATTCAAGGTTGACATTAGATTGGTCTATCACTTCTTTGGCAACTATAATAGTAGTAAGATGAGTTACAGTGCTCTCAAAACTCACCATAGAATTAATAAAATTTATAATACTAAAAAAAATCTCTAAAAATATGAAGAAATAAATGTCAGGATCAAAATAACGACTCAACAAAATATATTAGAAAGAGCTTGATAGTAAACAATCTAATCTGTATGAGAAGAGATCCCAACGATAGAGTTTCAGATTTGAATGGATTTGAAAATCTAACTCCAAAAAACCAAACAACGATGATAAAAGAAAAGAATCAAGAGCTTATAGCTTTGATATTATGTTGGAAACAGAAAAGAATAATAATTTGAAGAAAGATTTATTATTTTTTTATTTTCATTGTACATACAAAAATCTTATATATAAATTTATACGATAGAATATTTTTAAATATAAATTATACAATTGAATATTTTTAAGTATAAAACCAAGGAATTTAAATGTATATAGTCAATTACAATCTGAATATAATATTTTAAAATAAGTATCGATAATCTAAGAATACCAACTGGCCACTTGTCAAAATATGTGGTGTGAGCGTAGGCAAATCAAAATCGAATGAAGCAATGCATGCGCAGGTGGAGTGCTGAGAATTCTCTTCACGTAAAGTATCTTGAATTATTGAGAGGCGGGCTGAGGCGAAGCTACTAATGAGCTGATGAATATGCAAAAGCAGAGATGCAATATCCATGGTCAAGTCGCCTTGTACAAGCTGTCCCATTGGAATGGAGTCCATTTCAAGGACATGGTGAAAAATTCCCAACATATTTACAGGGTTTTCGTCCCTCTCTGCAGCCCAACAATTCTTATAGGAAATTAGAAGCACTGCCAATGTTCGTGGAGAACCCACGCACCCAGGGATCAGTTGAATCATGGAGGAGGCATCGTACTCCTGCTGTTGCTCTACCGCATCCCTGCCTTAATGAACTGCAAGTAACTTGTACTTTTTGAGTTTCTTGTTTTGTGAGATGTTTTATCAGTTAAATTATATTAAATTATAAAATAAAATTAGTTAGATAAAAAAAATTTAATATTAAAAAATTTACTTATAATTTAATAATTTTTATTATATAATTTAAATTATACAATAATTTTTCATTAATATTTATGATTATAAAGATGAGAGAGGACTTGTAATCACATAAAGGTGGTCACCAATTTAACGATTTTTATCAGACAAGAATTACACAATATTTTTTTTTTATCTTGATTATATAATATAAAATAATTATCTTTTATTTTTTATTTCATCCCACTCACATGACATACTATTTAAATTTAAAATTTTTTATTTTAAGCTGGAGGGATTGGCCGTGTGGAGGTGCGTGCCATAAATATAAAAGATAATTGGAATGGGAAAACCTTACATTAATGCAAATTGGGCCTAGGCCCAAAGGCCGGTAAATATTACCAAACAAGGGCCCAGTCTTTAGTTAAGTTGTTTATAGCCTGCCACGTGCTCCAGTACGTTTCGATCTGCGTATAAAATCCCCGTCTCTGAAATTTCGCAACGACGCGTTTTGACGGTTTTTTTCTGAATCTGCTCTACGCCTCCCTTTCACGGGGACTTCCGAGTCGGCGCTTCTCCGTCGTCGTTTTGACTAAATCTTCCAAGGTACTACTTCTTCTTTCTTCTTCCGTCGTCGTTTCGTCCCCTCTGATGCTGATTTTCTATTCTTAATTTTGTTTTTCCAATTCAAACTCCGTCGATTGGCACTGAGAAATTCTCACGCCGCTTATCGGAGACCCACCGGAGGTTTACTGCCTGATCGGGACAGAATTTAGGGTTTTGAGAC
This sequence comes from Rubroshorea leprosula, assembly GCA_020521535.1. Taxonomy (NCBI): domain Eukaryota; kingdom Viridiplantae; phylum Streptophyta; class Magnoliopsida; order Malvales; family Dipterocarpaceae; genus Rubroshorea; species Rubroshorea leprosula. Next base: position 1,105,712 of record BPVZ01000050.1, on the reverse strand, counting down.
ATTAGGGTTTCAGATTAAGACACCATTCACTATTATTTTCCTAAAAATATTGAAAAAGGCACGAGTTTGAAATTTCCACTAATTGCGATTAAACCCTAAAATTGTTATTTGAAAATCTCTATATCTGTTAAGGGTCTCATAAATGTTGGTGAAGGAATGCAGAATTTATGTGAGTCGGTGTTTAAACTAGTTGGATTTTGCATTTCAGTTACTTTATGGGAAAAAAAAAAAAAAAAACAATTGTTCCCTTTGTGGCATGCATTTTGTGAAGTTATTTTTTTTTTCCTGCAGTTTATGAGCTAATTCCGCTAATTTTTGGAATTAGCAGCAGTGCTTGTAATGGACCCTTGTACAACCAATCCCGGACCAATTGACCCTTTGGTACTGTATGATCAAGAAAAGCATGTCTCTTCAGCTGTTTGGGATGGCCAGGTAATAATATCAATACATCATACGCATTCATTAATGTATTTGCATATGTGCTCGTTTAGTGTATATATTTATGTGCTTATAGCCTTCTGGAATCTTTAGTGGTAACTAGTGACATTATTGGTGATGAATTTACAGGAAAGGGGTGCTCTCAGATGTCATGAGCACACCTCAAAGTTGGGTGAGTGGAGACTTACTCCCGAACAGATTGAGTTGGTAGAGAGAGCAGGGTTTGGGTATTTAAGGAAGATACCTGCAATTAGTCTGGACAATCCACTTATTTCTGCACTGGTTGAGAGGTGGAGGAAGGAGACGAATACTTTTCACTTTACTGTTGGGGAAATGACTGTTACGCTTCAAGACGTTGCATACTTGTTGGGGTTGGCAATCGATGGGAAACCAGTGATTGGAGTAACACATACCACTTGTAATTTGGTGTGCGAAAGGTATCTAGGGAGAGCACCAGATTCTAACTATGCAAGTGGTGGGATGGTGAAGCTAAGTTGGTTGAAAGAGTTCTTTTCCCAGTGCCCTGATGACGCACCAATTGAAGAGATTGAGTGTCACACTCGTGCTTACCTGCTGTACCTTGTTGGAAGCACAATTTTCTCAACTACAACAGGGAATAAGGTCCCTGTTATGTACCTTCCTTTGTTTGAGGATTTTGAGGAAGCTGGGAAATATGCATGGGGTGCAGCAGCATTGGCATTCTTGTACAGGGCACTTGGCAATGCCTCAGTTAAATCTCAAAGCACCATTTGTGGCTGTTTGACCCTACTTCAGGTTGTTTTATTTGTTTCTTTTATTTTTTGTATTCTCTTTTCATATAATATCTTTTGGGGCAGGCTTCTGCACTGTGAGTACTGGTAGTAGAATTGATGAATGAAGTAATTCCTTATCTGCCCTTAATAATGGTCTTTACTTTATTTGTTATTGATGTTTGTTATATGATGCAGTGTTGGAGTTACTATCATCTGAACATTGGCAGACCAAAGCTCAATCGGGACCCTGTCCACCATCATTTCCCTTTTGTACTTAGGTGGAAAGGAAAACAGAGTGGTCCAACAACAAATCGTGATGTAGTGTTTTATCGAAAGGCACTTGACTCTCTCAAACCAACTGATGTAAGCCTTTTCTTTTTTCCTATCTTATTTTATGCACATTCATGCTCACTGTCTGTGGAAGAATAATAGATAGTGATGGTGTTACTGTGTTAACAATAGGTGGAGTGGCTTCCTTATAAATACATGGATAGTACAGTAATTCCAGAAGATATCAGAAATACCTTGTTTTTGGGGAGGTCAAAAACAATGTTGATATGCTTTGATAAGGCAGAAAGGCACCTTCCTAATCGCTGTTTGAGACAATATGGCATGCCTCAACCAATCCCAGAAAACGTGTCACAATGGGTAAGAAAAAGCCGTGGAGTGGATGGTGGGGTAGACTTGTCTGGGAAAATGGAATCAGAACTTAGTGAATGGGGTGATCGTCATCTGAATATTGTGGAAAGTGATGATGAAGTAGATGAAAATGAATACATGCAGTGGTACCTGAGAATTACTCGTAAAGTTGTAGGAAGGCCTATTTCTTTGTCATCTGAGTTTCAGAGAACGGTAAGGCTATACTTAAGTGGTTAATTGATGTCTATCACCTGTTTCTGTCTGTTTGACATATATAAACCTGTTGCTTCTTCTGCTACAGATTTCTGGCTTACGGGAAATCTCTTACTTAGCAGAGACATTCTCAATGAAAGGGTTGGATCCTGAGCAATTTGATTCAATTTCCAGGATTATGTGCATCGCTCAAGAATGCTTGAAGGACCAAGTTGGAAGTCCAGTTGTAGCATCATCCCCTCCTGCAGCAAGTGAACTTGGGAAAAGGACTAGGGGGAAGGAAAGGGTAAGAAGGAAAGGTTCTGGTAAACGAAGGCGTAGTAATGACACCATGGAAGGCAATGCAGCTAGTGAAGATGAATCTCAGTTTTGTGGAGCTTTTGTTGAGGTAGATCAATTACATTTACGTCAGGCAGAAGGTGAGGTTGATCATCTCCCACTGTGCATAACAGCTGGTGATGGTGACCCTGCACAGCTGTATGATGAACCTGACAAGGTAGAAAACATGCAACTTCGTGATTCAATTACTAATGAGGTTGATGGGTCACATATTTCTCATGTGGCTGGTGAGAATGATCAACAAATGGTCGAAGTGGAAATGGAGATTGTTCCCCAGTCATCTCAGTTTTGTGATGCAACCAATGATTCTGAGGTTAATAATGCAGCTAATGAGCTAAATCATTCAGCCATTAGTGATGCAACTAATGGGGTCAATGACAAACAGGTCCCTCTTGAAACTGACAATATTAATGAATCACAAATTCATGACATAGCTGATAAGGTTAATGATCCACAGCTCCCTGCTGTTACTATTGTGAATGATCAACAAGCAAAAATAGAGGAAGAAGACATTATTCAACCTCCATGTCTTGAAAACACTGAGGATCTTGGAGATCAGGGTGATAATAGTGTTGCAGCATAAAATGGAAGCATTGTTTGATGTTTTATGTGGTAAATATTTTTCTAATTGACTGAATGTCTTCCAAGCAACAGAGTTTGGTTACATATGCATGGATGTAGACATATATACTTTGTGCCATCTGCTTTAAATTTGCTTTGCATTCTGCTATTTGTGAATTTAAAAGTTTCATTTCATTTTGACCTGGGAACCTTTTTATTTCTTTAAATTTGCCTTGCATCCTGCCGTTTTTGAATATAGATTTTCATTTCATTTTGACTGGCAATTTTTTTTTTTTTTTCCTTTTTGATCAACCATTTTGACAGGCAACTGAAGACTGAGGGTGCCAGTCTTCTACAGGTGGCAAAGGAAATGGATTCATCTAAAGAAGTAATCTAGTGCTTAATGTTCGAGTTTTCAAATATGCCTGGGCTATTTCTGTGGCATCATTTTTGCTTGTCCAATTTGTTTCCATTATTCTAGGTACAATCAGAAGTTAAATTATGTTCAGATGACTCAGTTTTCTAGGGATCAGGATTTAGAATTGACATGTTTTCCATTCTTCTATTTTGCTACTTGCATGCTTACTGTAAATCCCTTTATATTTTGAAGTTCCTTGTATAAATATTTGAACTGGGTGTTTGATTTTGGTATTGGCATTCAAGAAGTTTAGATGACATTTCAGCAATCTGGCATTCAAGATTTCGAGTGTATGGAAACTCTCCTCTATGCTGTTGCATTATTTAAGGAATTCTATCACTGCAAAGCGTTGTTGGCCAAAAAAGGTGGTTTTGAAATTATTACGAGGTGATTTATCAGGGAAAATGTAGATTGGTTTTAGAAGTCATAATCTTCGATTACTTGTTCTATCGCTGCAAAGTGTTGTTGGCCAAAAAGGTTGTTTCGAAATTATTACGAGGTGATTTATCAGGGAAAATGTACGTAGCTTGGTTTTGAAGTCATAATCTTCGATTACTTGTTGCCTGGCGAAATAGATAGCCGCCAGTTCTTTATGGGAACCAGGCAAGGTAGTCCAGAAAACTATGGTAAATGGTTATGCATATTATCATAGAACTGGGGACTCTGAACCTGATGGCCAAACATTCAACAATGAGGAGCCTTAGCTTTTATTTATTTATTTATATTTTGTGTATTTCCTTCGTCTCTGGAGGAAATTTTGGGAAAAGGTCATGAATCAACGGAAAACAAGTTGATTACACGAACACTGATGGTTGGTGTTTCTACTTGTGCTGTTTGACATCATCTTGCAGTAGTATCTTATCATAAGGAAGCTACTTCCCAATACAAAAGGAAATTAGCAAAAAATTCATTGATCGTTTTGATTTCTTAAGAAACTCGTTTTTCTGGGTTGTTTTCCCTTGAAAGAATTTTCTGTGGAAAGTTGAAAAGTCAATGGAAACAACTGTTTAGATTAGGTTCTTAATCCATATTCACAAAATGGGTTTCTCATTATTTTGTTTCTGAAATTATTTTCATACATACATTGATCATGGTCTGCTAGATTGATTTAGCCCAAAATCCTGAGGTTCCTTGGTTTCTCTTAGATTTCCTAGTGCCAAACAAGGCAAATCTACAGATAACCTTCAGTAGTCTGCTGGCATATCTTCTTTGAGAAGCAAAATTGACAGAACCAATGCATCCCGTTACTTGTCCAAAAGGGTTCCCCCTCTTGCTTACTGATCGCCTTCCCAAGCCATGTGTTTTACTGCTCTTTGTTTTGTTTGAATCTGATCCTGAATTCTTTGACATGTTGTGCAGCTGCAGGGTCCTCTTCAAGGACATGAGCTCTTTCTCAAGGTTCTGAATTCTGAAGCTGGTGGACTCATAATCCTTCCTCGAGAAATCACACTTGTCAATTGCAAGTTCATTCTGTAGCAAGAAGCTCAAGGGCTTGCTGCTGCCTTCCTCTGCTCCATCTGTGTAGGGGCTTTCTCCTAGAGTCAGGCTTTTGGTATTAGGACATCTTGAACTGGGAACACTTCCAGAGAATGGTCCTGTGTACCTAAACGACTCCGAGCATTCCTTAAAAGCTTGATGCGTGTTCAGCTGCTGGACAAAAAGAGCCTGAACAATCAAACGCAGTGGCATCAGTTCATTTTGAACTGCTTCTATACATGCTTCTTGTGACAGTTGTTGGCAGTTCAGGTACTTGCAGACCATTCCCCTCTCTTCTTGAGATATATCTTTGTGTGCCTGAATAATATACATATGCTACTTGTTAAAGGGTGAGCTTATAATCTAAATCACTTAGGATTGAACTTTTTGAAACAGTATCAACCACACGAACGATTCTGAATTCATGTTAAATATTTAACTTTACAAAACAACAAATATTTTCAAGATATTTGGAGGCTGGAGAAGTTTAAGAGAGCCTACATGGAGGAAGCTATTCATAGCTCTGTACAGTAGATCATGGCTCAGTCTATAAGATATTGGTACTGTTTCAATGAGTTCCATGAAACTTTGAGGCCCCATTTCTAGGTCAGAAGCTACCTGGATGAGAAAGGTGTCCCACAATTCTGCAATAGTGGAATTGGTTGCTGAAGGAGTATGGTTTGTTTCCACTTTATATGATACATAAGTCGAAAATATGCTCCGCATTGCAGCCAACTCCTTGCTGGAAAAAATGGACTCGGTCCCAATTTGCAGATGGAGAAAATCTTCCACCTGAGCAAAATGTAACATGGATGCAATCTGATCTTGCAATTTCACCATGCTGTCACTTCTCAAGCCAAATTCTAGGGATCTAGACAGCAGTGCAAAGTAAAACCCAACAGGAATGGCCCTACTAGCCTTCTCTCCCATTGGCAGAATATCAAGAATACCTTGCAAGATGACTGAAAATTTTATGTTTGTGTCATTTTCTCCCATTTTTGGACTGGCTTTCTCCCAGAATTGGTGCGTTTTCTGCGAAAGCATCCATTTGTTTGTATAGAAGACGATGATAGGACTAACAAATTTTTCTTTCATTCCTTGTCTTCTCAAGGATCCAATTATCCTCTTAAAAAATCCAAATGGTAAAGCAGTCAGATCTTTGATCCATAATTCCTGGTTGACAATTGTCTTCCCTGCTTCATGGCTCCAAGCTTCCCCAGCCAATGCCTCCAAGGTAACAACTGGTCGATCCCTTCGCCTTTCCGGATCCAGAATCTCCATACAAGCCATGAATGCCAGAGACTCAATGCACCTGCTCACAATCAGCAGCTCCTCAGACCAGGGAAGCAAAGCTTGGCATTTCTGGAGGACAATCAGAGTGTCATCCCAGCTCTGCAGGACAACCTGGTTCAGATAGAGGTCGAAACGATCACAGAGGTTCCCAGTGCAGTATTCTTCTGTCATTTCAAGAAACTCTGCTGCACACCTCAGAGCTGCTACGTTGAAAGGGTCGACCAATGTGGAAGAACCATAGATGAACAATACAATCATCTCAAAAGTTTCTGGTCCTCCAGGGAAATTCTGTGGCAGCTCAAGCTCATTTGATTCTGTCAACCTCTTCTGAAAGTATCCACTTTTTGAAAACATAGGGTGCTGCAGCAAAGATTCATCCAAAAAACCAAATGTAAGATTAAATGATTGAATTGAAATTTCGGGCAGATATTGGATTTAATATTGAATTTCATCATACCTTATGCAGGCAGAAGATTCTGTCACCAATTCGAACACGCAGAGAAACAGGCAAACCAGTCTCTTGGCTCCTAACAGGATCCAATATTCCAAATGACAAGAATTGTTCAACAAAATTGCAAAGGTAATATAAGCAGGTAAAGAACCCGAAAAGGCGAAAAACCATCATCTTACCAGGAAATGATTTTAATCCTTAGCAGGGCACTGACGTTGGGTGAACAAAAAGGACTAGAAGACACAGAACTTGCTTTTGGACTTAAAAGTTCCATAATGATTACCTCATCAAGAACTCTATAACTCAAGCTGATGATCTTCCTGCAAGAACAAGAACAACATTCACTCTTCTTGGTTTGATCCTACTTCTCCTTTAATGGCCATAAATGCTTCAGATCGGCATCGAATTTCAAAGCAAAAAGGTAGTATCTTGAACTTCTAGAATCCAGAAAACCAGTGGGAAGAAACTACAGAAGTGAGAAAAGGAGGTGGTTTGATCGGTTTGTCTACACACAGCTGTCTCGGAGTAATTTTTTTATGTAGTCAAAGTCAGATGCACACGAGTGCAAGCTCAAAATCCAAATATTAAGGCTTCAAAAACGCTTCTCGAGTGCTGAGAAGGTTGAATTCTTGTACCCATGAGCCGTCCATCGCAAGCATGATGGTTTTCTGTGTCCATATTGGACTAAGTTTTTTGGTACACATCACCTTAGAGTTCATAGTATTACCTAAACATCTTGACCATCAATTGATTTAAAGGATGGTTTATCTTTGAAAAGGTCTATTTAACCATGATTTTCATTTATGATCTTATGGCCAAGTAGATATCTTATTTTAACTTATAGTTTGTTTGAGTTGTGAGAAATGAAAGGAAAAGATTTTTAATTAATTAAATTATAATATTTTTTAAAATTATAATTTAATTAGTTAAAAAATCTTCTACTCTCCGCCCCTCCATTAGCATTAACCCAAACATACTATTAAGATTTTAAATTTTAAGTGAATTTTAAGATGAAATCAAATTTCATTTTCATTTGTCATATTGATTGTTGTTTGATTTCTTGTTGTATATTTGATTTTTTTTATTTGTTTTAAATCAAATACTAAGTTATACAATAAAAATAACTTTTTTATCTTCAAATTTCTTTACTTGTTACTTTAAATTTAAATTTAAGATATTTAACAAAAAAAAAAAAGAAAAGAAAAGAAAAGAAAAACCAAAGTTAAACATCTCAAAAAAAGACCTTTGGCGAGTGCTTTTAAGTGTGGTTTACAAGGGTTATATAAAAGGGTTGATAGCTTCATTGATGGGGATGTGATGGAGAAATGGAAAACAAAGAGTGCATTGGGAAATAGAAAAGGGGGCAAATGAGAAATGAGGACAAAAGAATCTAAAGAAGTGAATAGAATATGGAAAAGTGAGGAAGATGAAGTGCGGAGGAAGTTTTGTGGGTTTGGCGTATGGTAACAACCAAGACGGCACGGCTTCTGAAAATGAGGGGGTGCTTTGGGTGGAGAGGCTTTGCTTGCTTTGTCCAAGCAACATTTCTCAAATCCCCAAAACCACCTAATTCTTCCATTATTTCAAACTCATACAATTTCTTTTAGCACATTACGTTATGTGCACCTAGTCACTTGCACATCCAAAAACTTGATTATAAGATGCTGATTATTATTATTATTATTATTATTATTATTATTATTATTATTTTAATATATATAAAAACAAAAAAGTGAAGTGCAGTTGCTAAATTTAATGGAGGGGATGAGCTCCTTAAAATTAAAAATTCATATCTTCATTAATTGTTAAAAATAGTGTAGACTTAAAATAACTGTTAAATTAAATACCACATATATTGGTTTTCATTTTGATTGAACTAATTAGTTTATTAATTATATAAAATTTAATATTGTCAAACTTTTGTTACAAAATGGAGTTTCTTTCTTCTAATGGTTATCAATTTGTTCTTGGTTGGGTTTTCAAAATGTTAATTGAACAATAATGTTTTTGGAATTGAATACCAAATTGATTTAAAAAGAAAAAAAGAAAAAAAAAGAAGCAATTCTGACTATAAAACTACATTGTTTCAATAAAAATCATTTAGTTTTCTTCTAAAACTATGTACTTTTGGAATAAGGGTTGAAAAATATCTATCAAAACTACATACTCTAAGTAACTGTTAGGTTTTTATTTTTTATTTTTTTTCAAATTAAGGATTTGAAAATAATTCATACTTTATTGATATTATCTTAAAAAAAGAGAGAGATAAAGAGAAACTTTTGTGATAGGATAATAATTAAAGTTAAGAGATAATAATAGGGTTTTAAGTCTAGTATATGCTATTAAACGGTATAAGCGGATGTTGAAGAGTTTCCAAAAGGAGCATCACGGTTTATTATGAGTGCTTCATGTAGGCATTTAGGAGTTGCTGTTTACGGTCAGCTTTGTTATTTTTGGCTGATTGGTGTGTTTTGCTAATGCCAATAATAGGGCTTTATCTTTGTATATGGGTTGGAGTACCCCTTGTACTCCCTCAAATAATTTAATGCTCTTCGTTTTGCTGATCAAAAAAAAAAAAAAGTCTAGTATATGCTATAAAATACATTTTTTTTCAATAAAATAGTTATAAATCTTAGATAAAATAAAAATTTGGAATATATATATATATATATATGTATTCACTCATTATATCAAAGGTTTTGATTTTGGGGTAGACCTTGGCAATTAGATTGGGTTGGATGGGTATGGGTTAGATCACCTTAGATTTAGAATTTATGTTTTATTTTTTTACTAATCTCTCGGTATTCAGTAATCACTTTGGGTCTTGATTAATCTAAAATCAAGTTAGATCGGACCTCATTAAGGGAAAGCTCTCCCAGCGCCTATTTGTTTATTTACAAGACTTGAATTCGAACTTTTATTTAAGAGGAATCGAGCTCGTTCCACTTAGACCAACAAGTCATTGGTTGGATTTAGAATTTATTGGATTAAGTTATTTTCGATTTTGAGTTAAAGTGAATAAGCTCATAATCCACCTACATGAATCTTGCATTGAGTTGGGTGAACCTTTTAAAAAATTAAAAATTTTTTAAATTTTTTCTATTTTTAAAAAATTAATGTTAACTAATTATTTAGTCTAAAAAATCTATTAAATTAATATTAACACTAATAATAGTCATTTTATAATATTTAATTTTATCTTATATTTAATTTAAAAATCAAAAATTTAAAAGTATAATTATCAAAATTTTAAAATTTTAAAAATTAATATCACTTCAAGTTGAATTAATTGCATGTGACCTGATCCAATTTAGATTAGGTTAAGGTAATCTCGGTTTGAATTGTATCAGATTCTAGATTGATATTTGGAACACATAACCCTACTTATAGTGAGTGGATTAGGTCAAATTTTTAAATTCAATTCAATTTTGTCAAGTGTATTTTATGGAAATAAATGAGAAGAAATTTGCTCAATGAATTCCCCAAATTCAACGTGGATTGCTTACCTAGTTATTAAGAATCTTCATCAAACCTCTTAGTTTTCTTGTTTTTTCTTTACAGCTTAAAGAATGGAATAATGTCCAAGTCATTTGATGAGTTTCTTCGTTGGAGGCTTCTAAGGGTTCCTGGGTATGAGGTAATTGTCCCAGGTTGATTGCAAATAGTTGTTGCAGCTGTAAGTCCTCATTTCCATCTCATGCCCTTACTCATCTACACCCTTGTGAGAGGAACATGGTTCAAGCTATGGAAGAGCTTAATTTGTCGAGCTTAAGCAAACGAGTGATTGGACTTCTCGTTCCTCGCAGGGCAGTTTGTAGGGCTTTATTTTCTTTCAAAGTTTGTGTTTGGGTGTCTGCTTCTAATCCTATTGTAATTTCTATTGTTTTTTTTTTTTTCTTCCTGTGTTATGTAAAGACTTCTATTTTTGATATTAATAGAAAATGCTTCTTGTCGGCCTAAAAAAAAGAAAAAAGAAAAATTGCTTACCCACGTTCACTTTGAATGGTGCCCAGAATCTAAACCAAATGATTTCTTACCTGTAAAAGAATGTAAATTGGCCAAGGATATTGCCACACATTAATTTATTAGTACAGTAATATAGGAATAACTTTTTTAGTTCATTTTTTATACAACTTTCACATGTCATTAAATTAGTGGTTGTATTCAATATCACGAGTTCCACATAAATAAAAAGAACCAAATATTTAATGACACATCAATTTCTATAAAAAAATTATCTCAAAATCGTTTCTCAATTTATTAATATCACATCTAAAGGCATAAAGTAACGCTTTTAACTATGATTATAGAAACAATATTGTTTTTCCAAAACCACCCTCTTTCCTGCTTCTCTTTTAATAAACGTTTGCCCATTTTTTGTAAAAGAGAAGAAAAAAAGAGAGGATAGATTTGAAAAGGAGAAACTATTACTTCTAGAGTTATCATAAAAGAGTCACTTTATATTTTTATGTGTAATATTAACAAGTTAGGGTGTCATAATAACTCCGCCCCATGTGTCAAACATTCTTTCTCGTTCAAACTAACTAGCATGGATAGTTGGCTTAAGTGGGAACACCCTTATAAGATATAGGTTTGAACATGAGAGATTACCTATTGTCCGTCCCTTTAAAAATAATAGTTTTTTTCTTTTTCTTGTATGTTAGATAATTAACTATATAATAAATTATAGCTCTTCTCTTCTCAAACCCCTCGTCATTTATCTTAAATTTCGAAATTAAAAATTTTAACATGAAAACTTGAACTTTTAACTATTGAGACATTTTTTAGGGGACAAAATAATAGGCATTGTAATTGCCATGTTTTATATACAAAAAAAAAAGTATATTAAGTTTAAATTTTTATTGGCAATGGGCAACTCAAAGAGTTAAATATATTGATAAATAAGTGTCATATTGAAAACCAAATTTCAAATCTTAGGACTAACATTTAAAAAAATTAATTTTCTTAAATATACCAAGTTAAAAAAAAAATGCATTTTTAAGATTGCCTAAGAAAGAATTAGTCTTAAGTTGCAATGTGCCCCAAAAGTTGGCCTGAAAACACTACCTTTCAATTCTTTGTGCAGAAAAGAATTTCAATGCATAACAATAGAAGTTTTTAGACTTAAATGAAAATCTTTTAAAAGTTCAGGGACTATATTGCAAGAAGAGTAGCAATTAGGGACTTAACTAAATGAATTCAAAGTCATAAGATCAAAGTAGTCATAAAGTAGAAGTTGAAGGACCAGATGTGCTATTTTACCATTTAGAAAAAAATAAAGCAATAGCCGACATGGGTAGTTTGGTGTCGGTGCCATGACAAACGTGCTCTGGAGAAATTGCAATAGTATCCAAAAATAATCACCGAGACGGGATGGGTGCCGTCGAAGGTTATGGCGGTACAAAATTGAAGCACAAGTGTCGACACCTTTATTGTGGTGCTCTTAGCCATTCTATTTAAAAATTTATATTTTTGACATGTATCCTACTTCTTTATTTTAATAAGATTTTTTAAAAATTTTATAAATACTCATTTAAAATCAATTTTGAGAATTTCTAGAGACTAAGAGGGGAACAATAATGAGAAACTTAAGATAAAAAAAACTTGAGATTTATATTATTAAATTAGTTTTATTTATTTTTAAATTTAATTTTATGATATTAGATACTTTTATATTTATTATAAAATTTTTTATTTTCTTTTCTTTTATTATGAATAATTTAAACTAGCAAGATCTTAATTAAGTTGGTATTACTAATTTAAAAACTTAATTTATGGTGAATATTAAATGTGTAAATTTTTGTAATGACAAGCAGTTAACCTTTTAATATACAAAAAAAAAATTATAAATTAATTTAGTCATCTAAGGCTATATAATATAGTCTAGTCAATTTAGATAGAATTTTATGTTTTTAATACTTACACTATTTTATATAGAATATACATTATTATTTTTAATATTTTTTAAATATTGGTTAGCAACTCAATATTAAAATTAATTTAGAGAGTATAACTAAGACTGAAAAAAGATTTTATACAATAACTTCCACTAATATATATCATAAATTAAATGAAAATCAAAGATGAACTAATGTGATTTGTGTAGCACTATTTGTGATAAGTTGACTCAAAATTTTCTATGTAAACTTGGGAGCTTCTGTCACGCCCCAAACCAAGAGCGAAACAGACGTCGTGCACTCGTGAGTGGGGCCCACAAATGCACAAGGCTCGAGACCTACTGAGTTCTTACTTAGCAATTCAGATTTAAGCCTTTTAATTTACCAAATATCTACCAGTCGAATGTACAAAATTTATCACTTCATATATACAATCATGACTAACACTAAATTCTGTACACAAAATTTTCTATGTCAAGTATGGGTGACTAACGGCTTAGCTACAATAAAAACCTAAGTCCAAAAGTGCTTAGCCGTCTAGCTCGTCACTCCCCCGGGCTTCCCACGCGTCGGGTCTCACTACCTGAAATGGTGGGCAAGGAAACTGTGAGATAGAAATATCTCAGTAAGTAAACATAAGGGCCCAACATCAAAGTTTAAAGCATGCCAAATAATCCGTTGAAACATGAACAGAGCGTTTCAATAACAAATCATTAATGCAAGTAAAATCACGTAGTGGTCTCCTCTATTAGTCATGGCCAGTTCTCACTGGCAGGCACACAAGTACTAGTGTATAATCCCCACTAGTAGGGCCACGAGTGCTAGTGTATAATCCCCACTAGTAGAGCCATAAGCGAACCGGTTCTATCACGAACATGTCGACATGTGCTAGCGTTT
>BPVZ01000050.1:1068246-1092238 GCA_020521535.1 Rubroshorea leprosula | reverse complement strand
CTGACTTTAAAACTTAAACCCTGAAAATACTTACTAATGAATTGACCCTTTGAAGTTACAACTCACATTTTAATTACAATAAACTTAGATAACAATCTTAATTTAATACTATATAAAATGTTAGTTAATAAAATGACATTGAATAAAAATGTTCACTGTCAGTATGAAATAACCAATAAAAGTAGTATTCCATAAAAAAGTGTGAGGATTGTGTGTCCCAACTCGCCTTAGGGGGCGTCTGACCAAGCAGAACCACAGTGACACTGTCTATACGCTCTAGCTCAGACCGCCAAACGAGTCTTGTCCTTGCCCGACGATGCCATCCCAAATAGTGAAATTAATGCACTGACATTAGTTAATGTTCCACCATAAACCTCCATGCAACTATAATATATTGCGATGGTGCAAGGTGATCCACAAGGATTGTGCCACCTGGAATGCATCAATTGAGTGTTATAAATATCCCTTTAACCATTACCTTTAAAATACATTCAATGGACCTTTCTTTCTTAAACACCTTTTTATTTCTTTGGTAAAACTCTTAAACACCCTTACTTCATTTCTCTCTCTTATGTGCTAACTTGGTGTTGGAGTGTCTTTCTTAAGATATATTCTTTGGTCTAACAAGTCACCTTTCTTAGTACTTTGTCCAAGTTTGCCCTCAGTCTGAGCTGAAGTAATTTGAGCTAATTCATGCAATTACAAAATGTTTTAATAAATTATTATATAGTAAAAACTATCACTTAACTTTTGAGTTAACCATTTAACTTAGCGCCTCTTGCGCTCTCTCACTCTGCTAGGGTCAGGGTTTGGGGTTATGGGTGTCTTCCTTCGAGATTTCTCTCCTCTTGGGTGGAGTTGCTATCTGTCTTTGTAATTCTTTCATCCATAATATCAAGGGCAAGCGTGGTGCTTTTGTTTTGTTTTCTATTTCCTCTTGTTTTGTTTTGGAATCTCCTTTTGTTGGCAAGCCGCTGGTCTTGGATTGCTGTATCTTGTCCATTCGGCTTATTTAAAAATTCCTTTGAAGAGGGCCTCATACAAGAGCATTAAGGGTGACCTCATAAAGGAAAATGAAAAATTAATATCAGTAACATAATAACCCGTAAAGCTAGTGTAACAAGTCACTCCTAGGACGTAATGGGTGGTCTTTGTACTTTTGCATTCCTATTTTTGTCCCTATAGTGATTTGTTTTAAAATCACTATTATTAAGTGACTTCTTTTTCATTATTGTCCAATTAATTTTCAAGACTAAATATTATTTTTACTCTTTATTTATTATAGTTTTAAGGTTTATAAATTCAAAATCCTATTACAAAATTACAAAATTTTAAAGAAAGACATTTGTTGGAAGAGTAAATCAAACACTCTAGATTGAGTAATTCCTAAGGGATTATAGTGCCATCCCTATTTAAAAAAAAAATAGCAAAACCCTACATCAAGCTTTTAAACTTATCTCAGATTCTTGATTAAGTTTTTAAATTTTTATTAAAGTAAATTAACCCTTGAACTTATCAATTTAAACAATTTAACCATATTTCTTATGGAGGATTTAATGCCTACTTTTGCCTTGCTTGCATGAAGAAGGTTAATACCCATCACGTACGTAAGTAATGATATATCAATATTTTATCAATACAAGTAATACATAAATAGATGTTAAATTGGTCGTAAAAAAAAAGAATTAAATTACAAAAATTACTAAATTTGGAGATTTATTTACTTTAATAAAAGTTTAGAAATTTAATCAAGAATACGAGATAAATTTGGGAGTTTAATATAGGATTTTATCGAAAAAACATCCAATTGATTTTCCTATTATGCGGATAAAAAAATTACTAAAAAAAATAATAATAAACCCCTTCTTATTGACCAATAAAACTGTTCAAGAAATAAAATAATGAAAAACTGGAAACCAATCCACCGGTCCATACTGGTTTTCTCCACCCCTTGGCTTGGTGGCACCATGTGGACCCACTTATGGGACTCGCCGACGAAAGGGGTGGGGGATACCAGTATAACCAGTCCGGACTGGTTTCTACTGCCCTCAAACATTAAACGGTTAAACCTGCTTCCAATGTAACCGACTGATCAATTATTTTTCTGGTCGGTTGTATTGGTTCTTCGGTCCAACCAAAGTCCTGCCCGCGCTTCATTGTAGCCATGCAGGGTGCAGTTTTCTTCCATGGCAAAATTTATTCCTTCCATGTAAATCCTGTAATGGATTTTACGCAGCCAAATAGGATTTGTGTGTATAAAGCAAATCCTATTATTTAAAGACGCTGATCTTCTATTGTATAACCACACTTGCATGCAATAATAATCAAGTTAAATGTAGATTATGTTCAAAATTCGATCGAAAGTCTTGTGTGGCCAACAGCATAAGAAATCAATTTTCTTAAATATATTAGATTCATATAAGGGGTGTGTTTTTAAAATTGTTTAGGAAAAAATTAGTTTCAAAGTGTGCAAAAAATAGTTTAGCAATACCTTAACAATAAATATCAAAAAATAAAAAATAAATAGGTTAATGAATTCAAAAAAGAGATCTATTAGAACCTTAAGCCCTTTTACCACTAAATCAAACCTTAAGTCTCAAATGGGTGGTGATATAGAGAGTATTTTGCAGCGTATTGGGATGAGAGGATAATTAAATTCTTAAATCTGAATCACTAAACACTACAGCTTTGATCCTTATGACTCAAGCAATATATTCCACTTTAAGCCAAAAGAGCATTACCGTAGGAATTAATGCTTTCAGTCACGGTTATCCAGATGCATTTTCTACTGTTTATGACATCGAGAAATTTTTGACTAAACCTCACAGCGAGGATGTTTCTGAAAAGTATAGTTGATGAAAATTATATGGACATTAGACAATAGTGGTTTCAAATGTGCTTTACAACAGAAATTGGTAAAACGATTTGGGCACTCTTTACAAATAAACGAATAGCGTAGGCCGATTAAGTTCAATACAGAGTATTATTTTCAATAAGAAAAGTCCTCTCTTCACCTCAAATGTCAATGTACTCTTTATGTGCAGCATTATGGAGGTCAAAGTGAAGGATTAGCAAAGAGAACGGAAAGCAAAATTAATGGATTTCTATCAAAAAAAAAAAAAAACAAAAACAAAAAAAGGTCTCTCACTACAGAAAAGAGATCAACTGGCTACCAGTTTACTTGAAGTACCATCAGCAAGAAGCTGCATCGGTCTCATCACTGTTGAGGTCAGAAAAGAAGGGGTCCTTGACAAGATCAGAGGCTGATGGTCTTGCTCTTGGCTGGGCTATGCACTTCTCAATGAATGCCCTCAATTCTGGATCTGTCACAGTGTTCAGGGCTTGGGGCAAAACTCCAGATGTCACCTTCTTGTATATCTTAGCAATGCTATCGCATTCACTGTAGGGTATCTCCATTGTAACCATCTCAAGTAAGCACATTGCAAAAGAGTATACGTCAACCATTTCAGTGTAATCTTCTTCATACAGCTCCGGTGCCATATACTCTGGTGTACCTATGATTGAGTGCGCAGCATGGCTTTTCCCCACTATTGCTGCGAGTCCCAAGTCGCCAATTTTCACCTATAACCAGGAAATTAAAACACTTGAAGTTCCTATTGTCATAAAACTTAGTGAAAACATGCCATGCTATCTAGGAACATTAAATGTAATAAACTCAATTTTATTTTGGCGCTGAAATAAGAACTACAACTTTCCTTCTTAATTTAGGGAACAAGAGCCAGGAATGCTTACTGAAAACAGAAAATCATATTTCCTTCTGCAACATCAAGCCATCAAGTAATTCCATCACTGAAGTCATGTGCATGTGAATGTCATGTGCTGGTGAATTAATTCCTTAATACAATGCCACTTGCTCAAACAACTAAATGTACAAACTAAATATACTTGGCTTTCCATGAAAACTTCTTCTCCCAAATTGGTTTTCCAAATCAAGCAAAACTAGACACAGGAAAAGTCAGCAACAGCTACATTTAAATCACACTAAGATGACTTATCAAGCTACTAAAAGTTATGGTATGAAAACTTTACCAGTAAGCTAGATCATAAGGCTTTTAAAAGAAACTCTAATTGTTAATATGAAGCTTACTCTAGGGAGCAATAATTAGTTAAAAAACAGAAACTTGACAGTATGAATGCGATATTAAATGAAACCAGCCAGTCTCATATGATCGTAAAATGTGTATTTACCTGCCCAATGTTCCCATTGATGAAAATGTTGCTGCAGTTGAGGTCTCTATGAATAATGCATGGTTCATGTGTGTGGAGATACTCCAATCCTTCAAGTACTTGCTTTGACCACTTCTTCAATGCTTTAATTGACACATGGCGATGCTTCTTCCTATAAGTTCTCAGGTTTCCTGATGTGCAAACCTCAGTGATAAAATTCAACGTGTTATGCTCATCATCTTTCCAAACACTATAGCAGACAATGATATTCTTATTCTTCAATGTTCTCAGCAACTGAACTTCAGACTGAAGCCTATTAATGAACACTGGATCGTCACTAAATTTACTCAACCTCACTTGATTCCACGCCACCTCTATGCCTTCCTCTTGATCAAACGCCCTATAAACCTTCTTTACAGCACCAGAACCAAGCAGATCACTGTACCGCCCAAATCGTCCAGTAGGATCAACCTCAATAAATGGTTCTGTGTCTCGATCAGACATATTGAGACTAGCAGCCGGCATCTTCAAAGATCAAAAATAAATTATAGTAATTACTAATTACATCTCGAACCAGAGGATATATTAGGAAAATAGTCTCAACTTAGAGACTTCACATCATCCATAACCTCTAGACAATTATTCTTAAAAACAGACAGGAGAGAAAACGGAGAAAGGATCTAACTAAAGCTCCAATCAAACTGAATTAAACGGAAAGAAGGAAGCTAAGATCACAATATAAGAAACAGAAGTGTCAAATTCAGGCTCCCGATCGCAGATTGAATCCCTAGATTTGGAAGAATTAACAGAACCATACAAAAACATGCTATATCTGTACACACTTGTACGAAATCACATACACAAAAAAAAATATGAAAAATGGAAAAGAGCATCCACCATATATGGAGAAACGGAGCAAATTGAGAAGATAAAGAGCAAGATTTGTTTACCTTATGAAAGAGAAGCAGCAGAGAGGAATTGCAGATTCTGAAGACAGGAAGAAGACGAAAGTAGAATGGGCTGGGTTTAGGTGGCTTGTGGAAGGCTGGCTATTTATACGTGACGCGTACTTTAGGATTCCTCAACAAAAATAATTTCCCTACTCTAATTATTATTGTTTTTCAATTTTTCCCTTTAATTAATTTAATAAAAATATAAGATTTCTCTAATTTATATTCTTAATGTACATTGTAATGATATATTAAATATATTTTTTACTATAAATTTTTATTAAAAAAATAAAAATTAACTTTTAATTTAAGTTAAACCTTTAATTTGGCCCCTCAATTATTATATAAACTCTTAATTCAATTCCTAAACTAAAAAAATCCATGATTTAGTCTTTATTATTTATCAATTTGATCCTAATTTAGTCTTTTAGTACAAAAATAAATAACGTACCTTATTATTAATGTGACACGTAATTATAACAATTTTTTACTATTAAATAACGAACATATTAGTTATTTTTTAATGAAATGGTCAATTTAAAATCAAATTAGTAAATAATAAGAATCAAATCTAAAACTCATACAATAATTAAGAGATAAAATTGAAGATTTAACTTTTAATTTATTAATTATTGAATTAAATTTATTTATTTCATACAATACTAAACTTAATATCAATTTTATACTTTTTATATATATTTATAATAAAAAAAACACTTTATTTATATTTTAAAAACACAAATTATAAAAATCTAAAATTACATTATATAATTTTGACGTTTAAAAACACACAACAATAACTATTAAATAAATGCAGCAGTCTCCGGACATTAAGCTGAGGCCTGCCTATCGTCACATGCAAAATGGTTTTCGTTTTGCGAGGCAGTGGATGCTTAATTTAATATAATTTAATTGTTAAAGTTATGTTTACTAGGTCAAAGCAGATGGGCATAAACGACGCCGTTGACGGATGAAAGCAAAGGATAACAAAACACGTGGGGGTCTGGCTGCGTATGGATTATTTTGGCTCGACTGAATGAGTCAAAATCAACCTCTCCCACAATGCAACTCATTTTTACCATACTGATTCAACTTTATTTACTTAAAAGAAATTAAGAATTTAATTTTTAATTAACATTTGCTTTTGCGGGGGAAGTTATTGGAATGATTTTAAGGTGTATTTAAAATTATTATATAGTGTTAGGGTGTAATAGTTTCTACATAAAAATTATCAAAATCTTTATAATCTTTCTTTTTAATCTTTTGATATTTAGAAATGACATTTAATTTTGATTAATTTAGAATCAAGTTGGATCAAATCCTATATTGAGAGAAACTCTCTTAATACCTATTTTTTCATTCATAAAATTTGAATTCGAAATTTTATTTAAAAAAATTGAGTTTTTTTACTCGAATCAACAGATTATTAGTAAAATCTTTATAAATTAAGATAAGGACAATCCTTTTTATATAATTCATTTTTATCCATTTGAACACTTAAAGACACCCTACGATTTTTCATCCATTTTAAGTATTAATCACTTAAGACGACATGTCGTATGTGGAATACTGACACGAAAATGAACAATTTGGACTGTCACGAGCTTCTACGTTTTAATGACCCGTGAAAAATCCGTCATCTCTCTCAGTGGAAAGATGATTCATCCTTCATGGCTTTCTCGTGTCCAAATCACAAATGCAATCCTGAATCATCACGAAAATGCGGTGCATTAAATGGCATTCATATCGTGGCTCGCTGGGATTTTGGATCTTTGAGTTTGTGGCAAGGTACGCCTCACTTTTTTGATAAATAAAGTACGAGAGAAAACATTAATAGACTAAACATGCATCAGATTCATGAACTCATGCCAAATTTCAAATTTCACGGGCAAGCTGCAAGCTGGATCCCGTGGGTTAGATACGAGTCATTAAATGAAACACCTCAACAACTTCGACTTGAAACCTAAAAATCTGAATCAGCCGACGAGTCATGATGCATACGGCCTGATAGTGTTTGCCCCACTTACGGACCACAATGTCAATGAAGATGATCTTAAGAATGCAGGATCACTGACAACGCAGAAAGGTTTATCCATTTGAAACGAACAGTTCCATTCCAGAAGATGGGAGTAACACTAAGCAAAAAAGAAAACAATGGTGAATGCATATGCATCCAAATGAAAGGCATTCTGGAGGCATACAATACAATCCATCTAGGTCAGAAAGAAGATAGATAATGTAATTGTTAAGACTGTTTCCCTTCAAGTTAAATCTAGCGTCCCTATAACAGCCAAGGTGAACATTCAATAAGAATTCATGCCACAATCATCATAACAAGGTACAATTATCCACAACGTCAGTTCTCACACTAATTTTATCTTCAATCTGCTAAGTATCCGCTATTATGATGTTCACAGATTGTGTGTTGTGAAGTGATGGAATTAAAGGCATCCTCACGGACATCACAATATAAAGCACTTGCTGAAGCCAGGCCCTTCATTTACACCATAAAACTGAAAATTGTATCCATGATAAAACTTCCAGATACTTCAACAGAACAGCAAGTGATTAAAGAATATGAAATCTCAACTCAATAAGGGTGAATCACATGCACATAGCCTAGATCCTAGGAAGAGGATAAGAGCACCTTAAACCGAACAACATAAACAGATTGTTGGTTGATGACAATCCACATCAGGCAACTTTTCTGGCTGCTTTTGGTGAAAACTACAAGATAGAAGAAAATCAAATGCAGGGCTCAGAGCATCACAATGTGAATCAATCCCCACCTTTTCTGCAATGTGGAAGCACACTCCTCAACTATACACCAACTCAACCTGCTTCCACATCCTCCATTCTATCTCTATACACGTTGCCCCCAATCCAATGCTGACAAAACAAAAAAAAAAAAACCCAAACATAGATACAAAGGAAGAAAGACCATCATTTTTTAACATTGGAAATACAGCCATGCAGTACAAACAGGGAGACTGTAAGTGTTACGAGATGAACTCCTCTCCTAATTAAATTTCTAAAACTTACTCATCAAAAACAAACTCGAAAATTTACCACGAGCACTAGATGTTAAACAACACTAGTTCAGAATAGAGAACTTCATAAATTCATGTAAAAGAAAGTTTGAGGAATTAACAATATATATAAGAAGACAGGACAAAATAATCTTTCAGGATCCAATAAGAGCATAAACGTGTATGGCAAGCAATTTTTTTTTTTTTTCTTTTTTGAAGACAAGGATGGATGGTCAGAACCCCACGTGGGAGGGTTTGAACCCTGTCAAGATGAGGAGCCTTCTTTTTCCCTTAAGAGTTCAGGCCACTTGGCCTTAGTGTCTCCTCATGATATGCAATTCTGAAATCAAAATACAAATTAAAACGAAGCTTTCCTAATACTTACGTTCAATTTCAGACATGATTACCCCATCCAATTTGATTCCTCTATGGAAGAGGTCAATAAGGCTAAACTACATTAACAAGAATAAAAATTATAAAATCATTACATCAGATAATCAACACTAAAAACCTTATTTGAGAGAGTGAAAGGAATCTTTTGTAAGTTATTGTATTCATCAAACTTACCAAACATATACAGTGAAAACCATCTTGAAGGAAGTACTACAAACAAGAATTAATAAAATGAACTAGCAAGATGATGACCTGGAACCCATGCTTCCAAAACATGGGAAGTATTTTATCATTATTACATCAGCAAAACTAAAATTACCAAGGCGGATTAGAACCCTCCCTTACTGAAGGTGACCTGGAACCCATGCTTCCATCTCTTCCAAACCGTGAAACACTTCTCACACTTTTAGGAGTAGCAACTCCAGGACTTGAGCCTCGATAACTGGCACGAAGAGTTTCATCCACAGATGATGAAGACTTGGCAATTGCATTCCTTACAAACTTCTGGGCAGCAGGAGAAAGTGTTCGAACACTTGGACTGGCACTTCCCCCTCTATAAGGTGAGGGCAATGGTGGCTTTTGAAACATCTTTGACCTCTCCCTCAATTTACGAGCAGCTTCTCTTGACAGGGAGTGTGCCTTGACATCCCTAGCAGGTGGACAAGGAATCTTGAATTGAGGCCCATCACCACTACCACCAATATCAATTGGTGTATCCTCAGGCTCTAATCTCAAAGGCGTCCCTTCAATTTCACCCCATGTAATAAATGGAGATTCATCAACACCTGGTGCAGGTGATGGAGTCCTAACAAAACTATATCCATTCTCTGCTTTCTTCCCAGATTCCATATAAAATGGATTTGGTGTCTTCCTCAAATCCTCCAAATCATACTTCTTTAATTTATCCCCTTCTCTACCTGATACAGGCACTGGAGTTGCACCAGCAACAGGAGTATAAAGCACCTCTACAGTCCCATCATCTTTGGGCCTAGAATCCATCATTTTGCCATGAAAACGGGTATTTGAACGATTGATTTCCTTTTCCAAACCCTTCAATCTAACTGCTTGTTCCTCATCAGTCAATGGGGCCTCACCACGATCAGCAGGATGATACATCAACAAATTCTTTGCAGTATACTTCCACCCTTCCAAAGTAGCTGTTGGCTGATCAGAGGTCCCATATCCGTCAGTTATCCTATCCCTCTTAACATCCTCAATGGATTTGACATCTTCCCCCTTCTCTCCTTCTATCAGATATGCATACTTCTCCCTCTTCTTCCTATTCACCTTCTCTAAAATCTTTGAAAAGCTCTCGTTATCCTCACTAGTATACCTCCTAAAAAACTCATCTAACGATAGCTCTGTATCAACCTCACCATCATCATCTCTACCCTCTACCTCACCAGAAAATTCCCTACCCAAGACACCCGGGGTTCTAGGAGTCTTTCCATCAAATTCATCAAAAGGAGTAAAATTCCTCACAAAAGTAGAACCAGGAGTTTGAGTGGGAGCTCTACCTTCAGAGTCAGCTGTTTTGGCCCTCTTGCCACGGCGCTCGATGATCTTCAACTGGGCATCTCGGATTTGAACTGGGTCACCTGTTTTTATCGCCTCCAGCCAGTCGAGCCGATCCCGGAGCTTCGCTATATCAGGGAAGAAGTCCCGTTCGATGATCTTCTCGATCGCGGCAACATAGGTATCTTCATCAACGACTTCCGGTCGTTTTCTAGCATTGTGTGGGGTGATCGAAGAGGAACTCTTAGGAGTTACGAGGGAGTTATCGGGATACGAAGACGGAGACGGTGAAGATAAATGCCGTGGGGAGTGGCCTGGAGAAAGAAGCATGTTTCTGGGTTTGGGAAATCAGTTCAGAATTTGGGGTTTTGGTGATCTATTCTCTTGAAAGATCGCGAAATTGAAAATCTATGAAGATCAAATTTTCAGGGTTTGATAAGGATTAGGGTTAGGGTTTTCAAAAAATTTTTTTGTAAAGGGATTCCACTAGTACAGATCGACAGAGGATTGTGGCATGTATATGAACCGTACACGCGTAAGGTTATTATTTTTGCAGTTATGTCCTTATTTTTATATAATTTTACAGTTTGTACCCCGCTTGAGCTTGACTGATACATGATAGATCTTTTGAATGAAAAGACAAGTTTAGCCCTTAAAAAGTAAACACTCCTCCGCAATGGGATTACTGTCTTGTTGTTGTTGATCAACAATCAATTTCTTTTTTATTTTATTTTATTTTTAAACTGGTTACAGATAAATTTAATATTCTAAGAAAAGAGGAAAACGTGTTATCTTCAAAAATTAAAAGTCAAATTTAAAAGTATTTTTATTTAAAAGACAAATAATTAACCACTTAATCCAATTTTACTGAATAATTTCTTTCTTATTTTTTATGGGATAAGAAATGAGAATATTATTAGAAAATTTGAAAAGGTGGTGGTGGGGGAACAGCCGTCCTAAGTACAGAACAGCCTCTGATCTCACTTGGACCTAACTTGGGCTATTATTCCATAATGTTATTAGAAACTAATAAGAATAAGCAATTTGAATTAGTCCAACTCCGAATTGCTATAGGACACATTTAAGAAGCTAAAAGTTTTAATTATATTAATCGGTGAAGTAAAAATCCCACCTTAATAACTCCTTTAACAAATAGAATTAGAAACTAATCCAACTTTATTAATTAAAGAATTGATTTTTGTAAGAACCTTCTTAATTTTCTGATCAAATCCAACTCAAATGAAATCATCATGCGAGAAACTAGAGATATTAATGCAAAAATTATTTAGTTGGTGTTTACACCATAAATTGTAAAATTTTAAGATAAAGTCACGTGTAAAATATTTTTAGTGGATGGAGGAGATTAGGTCAGGTCAGATTTGTAATTCTGGGTCTCATGACAGATCAGCTGTCATTTTGGCAAAAAATGAGAGATAACCTTGAAGTTTTACTATGTAATTATCTTGTGGAGATAAATAGGAACTGTTTAAGCTAAAATGTAGGAGAAGATTGTAGTTAGAGAGAGGTTTTATCTGATAAAGAAATAGATGACAAAATTTTGCAAGGAGATAAGACCAAGTCAATTGGTGAGCTATCCTATTATCTCAAGAAACCACCCATGATAGAGTAACTGTAGAAAGTGAAAGTTACTACCGGCACAAGGAAAACAAAATGGAAATTTTGGAAGGGAGAACAGACGGCCAGTCCTACTCAAACATCTGCAAATTTTCAAACTTTATTTTCTCTGCAATCTGCTTCCAGATTTCGAATTTCAACACAAATTCCAATAGAATTAGGTTGTTTTTCATAATTTCAGTAGGCAAATTAATTCATGTATTCAGTTCAACAATTTCCTTTCATGCAATGAATTTCAATCATTCAAGTTTATGCAAGGTATTGTTCTCTTTCCATTTGCAATTAATTTAATGTTTATGATAAATAACATTTTATTCAATGATTACTTATGTGGTGTTCATACCTCTTTTCAACCTCAAGCATGTTAGTTTAATCACTGTTTACGTTAATTTTAATGTTAATTATGGTAAAATCTTTAATTCTACAGTATTTAAATTTTTAGATCTGCCAATAAATAATATTTTAATTTAACAATGAACATGTTTAATTTAATTTGTGCACATTTTTATTATCGCAAATTTATTTTAAATTGTAAGTTAATTAGTTCAATTACGATTTGTTAATTTTAAGTCACGGTGATGTTTAAGTCCTTGGAGTTGTCCAAGGCAGATTTCATAACTCATTCTGCAGGAAGGTGCCCCTCCCTCTTGCAAATCATCTGAAGGCGCAAATTTCAATTTTAATTCAACGTTCTTCCCGCCATCCACAAGGAGGTCGACCGTGAGGAAGGAGAGGGTTGTTGGGAAAGTCCTCATTTCTTACTTTCAGCAAAGTAAGTGGCACGCATGCATCCAGATTTCACACGTGCAAGGCCACTAGAGGATTTTTGGGGAAACAGTTGGAAATAGGCTGCCACCAAAGCTTCTTGCCGATTTTGCTCCACCTTAACCATAGTTATAGTCATTTGTAAGAGCTCTCTCCACCGCTATCCAACTAGAATCTCATGTCCTTATCACGTTTGAAACTTCGTCATTGTCCTCCTTTCTCACACCACCACCATGCACAAGTGAACCACTCACCCTCTTGTTGCTTTTGCAACTGCCACCATTAGGAAAACCAAAAACATCTAGCCACCATCACGCACAGGGTTAGGATCTTTTGCCTGTTTCTTCTCTTCCCCATTCCTAAACTTCATTGAAGTACATGTTCAAGGCTACCCTTCATTTTGATGTCAAGGCTTACCCCTGTCGTTTGAACAGACCAGAACCATTTTCCACCAAAGCACCCCCTATTGCCCCAAGGCAAGGATCATGGAGCAGTAGACATGACACACCCATAAGCACCAGTTGGTGATTGGAGCAAAGGGAAAAGGCAAGAATACTCACATCGGTAGTAAAGAGAAAACTAAGAGAAAGAAACCCTAACATCTTTGTATATGTCTTTTTTCTTTTTCTTTTTTTTTGTTGGATCCAGAATCAATTAATTTCTTGTAAGCATAATGGGGAGGTAATTCCTTAACAAGTCTCCAATCCTAGTATGGATAATCAGTCTTTAACTAAATTAGGGAAATGCAAGCTAAGCTAGAATTGTTAACAAAAATAAATAAATAAATGCAACTATGAAATAAGGAAAAATCACCCGAGTATGTTGATTAGTTGGTGAGGTGTGTTATGTTCTAAAAACCCCATTGTGATGGTAAATGGCACGTCATACAATTCATGCATTTAAGCATTTCAGTTTCATTATTAATGCATTTTTTTGATTAATACTATTTTGTTTTGCATTAAAAATTAATAGAAGGTGTTGGTTTTGTTTGGACTTGATTTGGTTGGTTCACTCTTAAATTTAGTTAATGCAATGTCTCAGTTATTAAATTTGGTTAATATAATATCTTAGTTATTAAGGGATAAAGGGCATGTGCATTAGGGTGATGTGTTGCAACAAACTTGATCCTTAATGTTAAAGGTAATTAGGAGTAGACATTTATTTAGAAGTTAGAAAATTTGGTGAAATTTATTAGGGACCATATTTTTATAAACACCATGTTGTTGTAGTACAGAGATGCATGAAAGATCTTATCAGTGAAAAAGCAAAAAAAAAAAGCTAATTATATCCTTTTAATAAAAGATTTAGTTCGATTTTTGCATGACCAACAAGGCAACAACCCTAATTTGTATGTGGCTATTTGTTTAAGTAGGGTAACAACCTATGTCGTTAGACCATCTCTAAACAAATGGATTTAATTTAGTAAATATGGAGAATCATATAGAAGATACCATGATTGTCAGATGAATATAATAAATAAAAAGCTCCGTAAGTTGGACTAGCAATAAGAAATTCACTAAAAAGTCTAGTTATAACTTGGTTAGAAAACACAAAAATTGAAAGCTAGGTAAAGACTGAGAAATAAATTGAATATCTATTTGAAGTTGGTGGTCAAAATCTAATACTCCCTTTATTTCAAAATAATAATTTTTTTTAAATATATCTCAAATTAATTATTATTTTCTTATTTTTAAAATAGTCAAATAATTTTTTTTTACTTTAACCATGCTATTATCCCTTTACTTTAATTGTTTGTTCTATCAATAAAAATCTCTATTTTTTATTTACAGTATTTTTTAAGATTAATATAAGATATATATAAATTATACATAAATTCTTAATTTAGAAAAAAAAAATTCAATCTATAGTTATTTTGTGGTAGAGAAAGTATTAATATGAGTCTCATTTTTCATAGTTTAAACTATATTGAAATATTAAAAAAGAATTTTGAATAAAAAATGTCCCCCAACATTAGACAATCCAACAGATCCAAGATTTAGTTTAGTATTGCGTTGTTATGTACTGCACTAAACATATTTTTAATTAAAAATAATAAATTTCATGTTTTACTATCTAAACTATATACAATCATAAAATCAAGATACTTAAATGAGAAAAGAAAGTCAAATATCAATAACCCTTCCCTAAAATTGTGTTGTAGTTTAAATCGCAAAAAAAATTTTCATTAATGATAAGGAAGATGTCGTGGGGACCGACCCCCTAGCAAGCTGAGGGAGGCCGGCCCTCGAGGCACCAATAAATTCTTTCCTTTTTTTCAAGGTAAATTTATTATTTAATTCTTATTTTTAACCATTCAAACTCATTTTTGTCTTCTCATTTTTTTTAAAGTTAAAATCAATTTGAATTTATATTGTTATAATTTAAAATTCTTAGGGTTTAGTATTTAGAATGTTAGGGTTTAGATTTTTTAAAGTTTATATTTATATCATTTTAGAGTTTTGTGTTTAAGATGTTAAGGTTCAGATTTTTTTAATTTAATATTTTATAGTTTTAGAATTTAGAATTTAGATTTTTTAAATTTTAATATTTAATGTGTTTGGGTTTAAATTTTTTAAATTGGAGATTTAATATTTAAAAGATTTAAGTATTTAATAATTTATATAATTTAAAATAAAAAATTACAAGACTTGAAAATTAAATTTTAAAAGCAAAAATAAAAATGGAATGGGGACCGATGGGTGGCCAATTGGTCCCTGTTGGATTACTCATAATAATTCATAATAAGATGACCGAAGAGTCGGATAATAACGGCCTCACCCAATAAGAGAACAAAGATACCTCGGTGTTCCTGACCACATCAACTAACTCCCAAAATCGCTACCATCACCATGCCGCCTGCCTCCCGATGTCCGAATGTGGATTAGACTTTCCCGACCCGAAAACCTCGATTCTCTCCCACTAGAACAGAATTTCGCTCTTCAACTCCACTCCCGGATTCGATTCGCTGCGTCCACCGTGATATACGGCTCTGATTGCTTCAACAGTCGTACTCTTCCTCACTGTAGCTCGCTAGGGTTTGTAAGTTTTCCTCTCCGAAACTGAAACTTTGATCATGTCCTCAGCACTTGCATAGATTTTAAGCTTTGGGTCTGTTATTTTCCTCTTCTTTTCTCAGTTGTGATTTTAGGAGTTTACTCAATTATAAATTTGGAAACTTTTAAGTCTTAAGTTGACTGTAGCCTGTTTGGTTGCGGAGATTCTAAAAGAAAACGGAGGAATTTGAAGCATGAATGTTTGAGTTTGAAGTAATTTTAAGTTGACTATTGGTATGGGTTTTTGTGTTACCATAATTGAATCTAAATTAGACGTAAGTGAGAGATTATCCAGGTGGTCATAGATAGCATGCTTTGGTCTTCTGTTGAAATTATTTAAATTGATTTTTTTTTTTTCCATATAGGTGAATTGGTAGAGAAATATGATTGTTGTTTTAGATGAATTATGCACTTGTTGATAGGAATTTTGGAAATATTGTTTTGGCTCCTAAGTCCTAAAAGCAGAAATGAGTTTAAATTCTCTTGCATTTCTAAATTTCCTAAATAAAATGGTTATCGGGTTATGATATTAAATTGATCTCTTAAAATGCATAGATTCTACAATTAAACTAAACTAGCATCATTTAATGACATTTGGAAGTATAGTGACAGTTAAAGAAAGTAATTGGTAAGTAATCGGACTTATGCATAATTCATAAAGTATGATGATCATTATTTGATACTTAATTTTAGCCAAAATGCCAATTAAGTTATGGACATGATTTGATAACTGACAATGTAATTACATCAAAAATTTCAAGAGAAACTCATGCCTCATCTCATATTTGAATCTAGGATGAGAAAATTGTAAGTTTCTCATAAAAATACATTAGACAAGTAGTTAGCAGATTTACGTTAGCAGGGTTTATTTTTCGAACAATTTTTACCAGTACAGGTCAATCTGTGCCTGTGTTCAAGTAACTTGATGTATGAATTATGATGAACTGAGCCATGTGAACCTCGGGATGCCATAGATTAGCTTAGCATCTTACTCTACATAAGTTAGATTGATTTGATTCACATTCTGAATCTCACCCATTTTCAAATTTTATCCTGAAACTTTCCCAGTTAAAGTGCTTATTTTTAATCGTGATATGACTATCAAAATGCATACACATTGTTGTTGACTTATTTTTTTTCTTTTTCCTATTAGCATTAGCTACCTTTCCAGGTTTGGACCAGCAAAATGTGTACACTATAGCTGTACCCTAAGTTGATCTGTAGTCCCTGTAAACTGTTTTGCAAACTACCTGAGATGGTTTCTTCAGGGGAATGCGTAACAGATGAAGTTGTTTGTGATAAATCACAACATAAACAGAGCTCTGATGGTGGAGATCATGCATTGGAAGAGATCCCTGGTAGTAGAGATCATAATACATCACAATCTGATCAAAAGGGAAGGGTTACCTCAAGAGAAACTAATAAATCATTACAATCAGACCAAGAAGGAAGCATGTCAATCATAATTTCTGAGCAAACATCACTGACCCCAGCTACCACTGCCCATACCTTTGCTGTTCCAGAGAGCAGCACTCCTGTAATACGTGAGAAAGTACCAGATGATGGATATAACTGGCGAAAATATGGGCAGAAACTTGTTAAAGGAAATGAATTTATACGAAGCTATTACAGATGTACACATCCGAATTGCCAAGTGAAAAAGCAACTGGAGCGTTCACATGATGGGAAGATTGTGGATACTGTCTACTTTGGACATCATGATCATCCAAAGGTTCTGAACCTTCCACTTGCTGTTGGCTTAGTTGTGTCCGTTGTTGAAGAGTCTCCTGATCGTGCATCTTTGAGTCTTGTCAAAGGTAAGAAAGAAACTTAAGCATTAACTTCAAGTCTAGTTAATTAGCAAATTTCTTGATTTATTTCATGGCATCACACCAGAAGAAAAATCTTCCAATGCACAAGGTCAGAATCCTCATCAGCTTGGGCCGAAAGATACTCACCAACCTTTAGTTGTTGTGGCCAATGAAGATGTAAAGGGTGCTCTTTCACTATCAAGTAGGAGAAAAGATGAGGCTGATAGTGAGGATGGTCCGAGTCCAAAGAGAAGGTACCTTGCTTTGTTATTTAATTTGTTTATTTTGTGCTGCTTGTATGTCATCCAGCCCTGATTTGATAGTCTTAAAATGTAAATCAGGAAGAAAGAAAGTAATAATGTTTATGCAACTCCAGTTGAGAAGCCAAAGAGTGAATCACGCGTTGTTAAGACTACGAGTGAGGTTGATATTGTGAATGATGGATACCGCTGGCGTAAATATGGTCAGAAACTAGTGAAAGGCAATCCTAACCCCAGGTATGTATCAATTTTCTTTCACTTTTGATCAACAGCAATTGATGCACTGAAATTTATGCTTTGCATATGTATGTGGATACTGTACCTTTTGCGGTTGTCCTGAGTGTTTCTCTGCTTCCATGTGGTGTAGGAGTTACTATAGGTGCTCAAGTCCTGGATGCCCGGTTAAAAAACATGTAGAGAGGGCATCTCATGATGCAAAAATAGTTATAACTACTTACGAGGGAAAACACGACCATGACATGCCTCCAGCTAGGACTGTTACTCACAACACAGCCGGTAGTCATGCAACCGCTCATAAAGACGAGCCTGGCACCAGATTAGAAGAAAGCAATACTGTCTGCCATGATATGGTTGTTTATTCTAGTTTAGATCTTAAGAGTAAATCGAATGAACATCTAAAAGGTGAGTACAGGGATACATCAGAAGTGACTGGTACGGCTGGTGTTGAAGCAATCAATGCGCCTGTATCAAGTTCTGAAGTGAGGTCAAATGAGAAACAAAATGCCAAGTCAGATCCCACAAAAGAGAGTCAAGTTCTTGACTCTGATATGATTACTATTGCTAAACCAGATCCTCAGGGTAGATCAAAGGAACAACTGAACAGTGAGTCGGAGGAAAATGGCACTGCTGGTACTGATAACAAGGCTGGCATTTCTCCACACCCTGAGCGTAATCTTGACGAGCAACGAATGCTAAATGCAGAAGTTGTCCAAAGCTAATCTGAGATTGCTGTTGTCTATAAAATTGTGTTATTGACATAGATCCACCAGGTTTATTAATGGTAGAGCCGAGGATTGGACACGTAGCAAAATCCCTAAAGATGAGATTCAAAGCCTTCATGGTATGTAAAAATTATTTGTGAAGGTAGAATAAGGTGTTAAGAGTAAAGGGGGTGGAATAAGATGTATGATTAAAGATTTAGCTGACTGGCTGTAGAAGTCTATTTTCTTTTAAGGATCTAACATGGAAGGGTTACCAAACAGCCGTGTCTTGCTATATTTTGAGTTAAATATTACGCAATCAAATCTCTGATTATCAAGAATCAGTCATGGCAGTCATAACAATTCTGATGATCTCTAGGGTATCATAATTTGTTAGTTAGGATACTACCTAGCTTATAAGTTTTTGAAAATGTTTCCAATTAAACTTGAATTATTGTTCTTTTTTTTTTTTTTTCTTTTTTAAGACAGACCATTTGGTCGAGATTTTTATATAAAAGGGGTGA
This sequence comes from Rubroshorea leprosula, assembly GCA_020521535.1. Lineage (NCBI taxonomy): Eukaryota > Viridiplantae > Streptophyta > Magnoliopsida > Malvales > Dipterocarpaceae > Rubroshorea > Rubroshorea leprosula. The sequence continues at coordinate 1,073,174 of BPVZ01000050.1, read as the reverse complement.
GAAAATTTTTTATAAACGGGTGAGAAGGATGAGAAGGAAGAATGAGAGTTAAAAATCCAATTATACCAGTTAGGAAATATTTTTCACTAATAATTTAGCTAATTACTCTCTAGGTATTCTTTAAACTTGAATTATTGTAATTACTCAAATTAAGAGAGTAGTCAGAACACCTGCTGCCTTGGGAGAACAATAATCATAAACATTAAGATTTCCTCCTAATTTTCAAAGAGGTAAATAACCAAAGGACTGCTGAATGTCTCTCTTAGCTCACTACCCAAGTTCTGAGAGGAGCGCTATAAGTACCCAATTCTCACTTCCATGCACAAGATGCCACCAAATCTCTATCCATCCAACCAAGATATAGCGCACCATCTCTTTCTTCAAGACTATATCTGTCACAATAGTTGTCGAGCAGTCTTTTGATAGTGGCATTAACCAAGGAGCTCAAAGGACAGGGGGTGAACCCTGCCATTGTGAACCGTGATCTCCACTTTCCTAGTAGCTCATGTCTTTCTACCCTCTCAGGCCCTTCACAGGCTATTATGTTAACCAGATCCCTTGCCAGGCAGTGCTGCTCAACATTGATCCGCTCCTTGTGATCCCTTGGGAGGGTCATATCAATTGATTCAAACATGGCTGTGTAATAGTTCAGTGTCTCCACAAACCTTGGGAAGAATGGAGCCGTGTTCGTGTTAGATTCTTGCTCAACAAGGGTTACAACCTTAGGAGACAGGCTCTTAACCAGTCTCAACAGCCGGTCACGGTGATTCATAGTGCTGACACTCTCATCGGGCATGTGATGTAGCATGAAGGCAAAATTCACAGCCAGAGCTTCCCCAGCTCGAACTCCAAGATGTTCTAGCTGAACTTCACAGCCAGACATTGCAGCAGCATGGAACTCAAATGGCACTTTAAATTGCTTGGCAAGCTTAGACAGTCTCTTCCCCACAATATTTAAGCCTCCTCCACGAGCATAAGCTGATGTGGAATCATCAATGCCTGTTATGCGGATGTGGGGTGGCCCACCTGGCCTAGCTGCAAAAGCTTGGATGAATGTTAGCCATTGACTCCCCTGAGCAATTTGGAAATCAATGATGTGAACTCTGCTTTCATCCTTCATGGCTTCTGCAATGGCTCCGTTTGCAGACATGTAACCAAACTTGAAGTATGGACAAACCTCATAAAGAATGTGCATGTAAGATAGGAGATCAGCACTAGCAGGCTCTTTGCATGTCAAAGATTTGTAAATTGAGCTCCCTGAGGAGGCCAATCGTGCTACGAGCCCTTCCAACATGTATGCTCCCAGCCTCTGGATTGGCTCACCAGAAACTGACACCATCTGACGTAATTTATCCATCAAGCACTGTGCCATCAACAGATCATTTTCTGATATGGCTTTTGCACAGTCTATGAGACCCTGCTTTAAGTCCCCTTTGGAGATCGCCCCCATAACAAGTCTCCAGCTGTCCATCTCTGGTGAGGTTGTGTTGGTTTCATCATGGAAGGTATTATCAATTCCATCAATAAAATCAGAATCAGGCCCCAACATTACACTTTCCAGTTCTCTTAACTTATGCTTCAAATCATTCACATCATCAGTTACACAGGATCCACTAAAAGGAGAACCATAGGCATCTGGGGAATGATGCAGCTCAGGGGGATGGGACTGAGACTCTTGCTGAGACATTGGGCTCCCATTGGGTGAGAAGCTGACGGTTGATGGAGAATTGTAAACAGTGTAACTGCCGTTTGCTGAAGAAGACTCCAAAGTGCAGAATAGCTCACGGGAATTCTGAACAGAAAAGTGGCTTCCTTGGCTGCTGTCATTGTAACCGAAGTGATGATCAATAGTTTTGAACCGAGGCAAGCAGAAGGTTTCAACATCTTGATTTGGTGGACAAAACAATCTGCCGGACATAACTGAAGTTTTATGCTGCTGTGTAGCTCCCATTGAAAACCAATCCAATTGATCAGTTCTCCAGTCCCTCTGGAATTGCCAGTACAATGAAAGGAATCAGATTTAGCAGAAGCTAATCTGAAAATTCTGAATGCGTAAAATTTGGCTTGGTTCTCATGGAATCAGCTTATGAAGCCCTGGCTTCACCTAGATAGGTCAGCTAAATGCTCTGAATGAACAGATAGCAGTCATTGGCATCTCAATGATCATTTGCCTAACTTTCAAGATATTTCCATCTGCACACATGAGATTGAATCAGTATAATTACATAATTGTGTTTAATGGAACTATTTAAATACAACCATAACATCTAAATTGAGAATTTAAAAAAAAATGTCACATTCAACTTCTTAAACACTAGGCCAAAAGAAAACCTCCTAAAACATAAATGAGAGTATAAAATCATTTTCTTAATGCAGAACTTCAAAAAAGACAAGGTCCATAAACATAAGGAATGCGGCAGAAAATATTACATGCAAGAAACGGAGAAAAAAAGTCAGAATTTAGAAGGGTTAACTCAGCATATCAAACCACTTCTTGTTCTTCTTTGCCCTGTAATTCTAAAGCAAAGAATAAGAATTGCAGAAATAATTCAGAATTTACTACCAGATCTACTTCAATAATTGATCCAAAACCAAATTGCAGACTTCTACCTAATCAAACAATCATTACCTTTTCAAGTAAAACCCCAAAAAGAGCGAGGACCACTACAAGATAGACGGCTTTCCTATTTTATAATGTGAGAGCAATAATATATAAATAAACCATAACCAACTCAACTTCATTTCTAGTCTACTCAAGCATGAATTTATTGAATAATACCACAATCTCTCTTTCTAATAAATAATAAATCTCATACCTCGTGCTTGCTAAGCACTCTCCTGTCCTGACGTATGTTTTGTACTAAGAATTAGACTTATAAGAAAAAACTAAAGAATAATTTTTTTAACACTAGATCAACAAACAAGAATACTCATTTTACAGAAAAGAAACTTCTACTTTCCACCGAACTAAAACCAAGAAATCAGTAAAAATTTCTCAAATTTTTTTAAGAAATAATAAAACCAACATTCTTGATTTCCTCCATTTTCTACCCAAACCACACCACACATCCAAAATAACAAAAAGGAAAAAGAACTCCATGATTAGCAATTGAAAAACCTTTAAGTGGGATCAACCACCAACCACACAGAAGCAAGATAATCTCTGAGATTCATAAATGAGAGTGAATTCAGAAAAATCATAACCATAATCCCAAACCTTAAATTCCAAGGTCATAAACATTAAAATCCTCAGTAGAAAACCAGAACACAGAACTCCAAACAAACCCAGAAATTCTGAAATGCTTCAAACCCATCCTACCTTTGGCTGATCCAGCAGAAACCCACTTTCAGAAAAACCAATTCATTCACAGAGTTCACAAAATTTACCCAAAAAACAATGTAACAAATTCACTTGCAAAAGGAAAAAAATCAATAAAAAAGATGAGATACCAAAATTCAAGGGAGGAAGAATAGAATAAAGAAATTCACTCTACAGAATGAGATTATTTTCCAAGTTTGAACATCAAATCAATGGGTAATGGTAATTGGCATCTTCACCTTGTTTCCAAGGAATCTCAACTTCGTGCTGTCACTCCAAGAACAGAACCTTTTCAGGGGGGAGAGGCAAAGACAATAGAGTTCCCTTCCCTATGCAAAGAGCCACATGTGCGGTGTATTATAGCGGTATATTATAGCAAATATAAAAATAAACTAAAAATCTAAAGCCCACTGATTACGCCAAAAATTACAAGATCACCAATAATTTTGGATATCTGAGCTGTCATAAAATATTGCTTGAATGTAAAAAGATCAAAATACCCTTGTTAAGTACTACTAACATGTGATTAACTCATTGAATCGAATCCAATCGACGGCTATGGTTATGGCACGCACAGAATGGTTAGAGTCATAAGAAATAATATAATTGTAGTTAATTTAATTATTAAGAGTTATTAATTAATAATAAATAAAATACATTATATTTATTATTTAATAATTTAAATTAATTTATAAACTAATATGTTTAAGCACCTTAATGGTATAAATTAATAAAATTACATAAATTAGACACACATACAATATTATTCTAGGTAAAAACCTTTTTGAGCCCTTTATCTTATTAAGTTTGTACGTTTTAATCCCACATTTTATACTATGACACTTTTAGACCTTCATCTATTAGAATTGACAATAATATCATTCACTTTATAATATTTCGTTAGTTTTATTAATTAACTATTAACTCTATTAGCTAATTATTAACTCTGTTAACTGAAAATAGATTTTTATCAATTAATAGTCAACTAATAATCAGTTAATAAAGTTAACAATTAATTAACAAATTGACTATTAACTTTATTAGTTGAAAGTAGATTTTTACCAACTAACAGTCAGTTAATAAAACTAATAGTTAACTAACAAAACTAACAAAACTAACAAAATGTTATAAGTAAAAGCTATTTTCTTTATTTTTAAGGTGAATGATTAAAAATGTCATAATATAAAGGGAAAAGTTAAAATCTATAAATTTAGTAAGATAAAAAGTTAAAAGTAAGTTTTTGCCAACTATGTCGTGTGACCACAAGAATTATCATAACCCCCGATCATAGTGCTAGATGATAAGTTTATATGTTTTGAGAGTAACTCAATCACATGTCAATTAAATAGAGCCGTGAGATTTGCTTTTCAGATTTTATGGTCCATAATGATTTATTTTTTGGCCTTCCATAATGAATTTAGAATTTTAAGTTTTCCCATTCAAATTATGTTTTTAATGTGTATTTAAAGTATTAAAATTGTTAAATTATTATTACTAAAAAATATTAAAAATTATATTAAAGATATTTTAATAAATTTTGTATTTTAACTCTATCTTTTTTGTATACAATTTAACCTTAAAAACACCTTTGTAATATAAATGACATAAA
>BPVZ01000050.1:1024761-1040394 GCA_020521535.1 Rubroshorea leprosula | reverse complement strand
CTATCTCATTAAGAGGGAGAGGCACTACAAGCGTCCAAAGGCTGAGTGAAACTAGATAGAGATCACTTGCTGTAGGACTTATAAAGGCTAATGTAGATGGGATAGTCTTTGAGCCGTATAAATTATAAGGCTCAAAAGCTGTGGCTCGTGACTTTTTAGGAGAGGAATTAGCTGCCATGGTGTCTAAAGGACAAGGTTTGCTCTTGGTTGAGGAGAGTGAAGCATGTACGTAGCCTATAAAAAGCTTTGAAATGGGTGAGGGACCTTATGTTTGATAAAGTTGTCGTGAAGATAGACGGCGCAAATATCATCATGGCAATCAACAGTGACACTCAAACCGTGAAGTCCAACCTTGGCACTATTCTTTTGGACTATAAGAATCTCATTGTCTCTTTGACCATCGATCGACTACAACATGTTCACCGAAGTGGGAACTCAGTAGCACACGAGCATGCAAGAAGGGCACTCCAAGCTGAAGATGATTTGTTTTGGTTAGAAGAAACACTAGATTTTATTGCATACTTTGTAATAGGAGATTAAACTTTCAAGTAATCTTGTATCTTATTCTTGTTGCCATTATTATGAATAAGATGTGTGCATGATTCATATTGAAATAAAATTAAAAAAAACCTACTTTTTATGATTTATTGTACATGTTTGCTATACAATCTACCCAAGATTTAATCAAAGTTCGTAATACATAAACTAACATAAAAGGACATTAAAACACTATCACATTGTTGTACTTTCGTTGACTAATTAATTGCAGCCTCCATTTGCATTTGTGTTCTCATTTCATTTTCTTCCATAATGCAACAGTTTGCTGCATCTTTCTTTCCTTCATTGAAGTAGCTTTATTGCTGCACATTTTTGTCCCATAAATGCAGTTTCTCGCTACACTTTGTTGTTTTGTGGTAGCAACATCACAACTTGGATGCATTGCTCCAACAATTTTGCTTAACATGGAAATCCATGGCCCAGCACTATGGGTTAATAGAAGAAAAGAGCAAGCTGAGGGTAAAAGGAAAAAGAGAGAAGAAGTAGAAGAACTAAGGAATTGGGAGAGAAAGACAGAGAAAAGCAACAAGAAATTCATTAACATTCAATAATTGCAATGATACAAACATTTTCCTTTCTACACACTGTACAAGACTTAGGCTAATCTGATAACTAACGAGGATCTAGGCGTCCATATTGCCACATTAGCAACCTATAAAATTGGTTGGTATCATCATGGCCTTAATATTTGCCACTCTCAATCTCTGCTTCAAGGTTATACTGGTGATCATTAAGCTCATAGATTCAATACTCGAGTCAAGAGTTACATTTGTCTTACACAAGTCAATTCAAATTCAATGAGTCAACCTAAATTTGAACTCAGCACTAAGGGTGTTTGCAATGTAAATTGGATTAAATTTTAACATTTTAAAAATTCAACTAATTTAATTTATTTGTAAAACTTTTAAATCAGTTCAATCTACTATTATATTATAACAAAGTCAATCCAACTTAAATGGGATTGATATGGTTTAGTTGAACTAATCGATTCTTAACACTATTTTAAATATATTTGATTAGATAAAAAAACAAGCATGTCAAGCTATAAAAAATATAATTATGAAGCATAATAACATCATAGATAACAAAATGATAATACAAACTGCTAGATTGAAGTAAGAATTAATTAAGAAGATGGCAAAAAAAAAGAAGAAGTAAGAACTAATACGGCAATCAAAACATGTAAGTACACACTATTACCACTTTAGAAAGTAAAGAGTTATCACAGTAAAGTTTTTATTTGTATAAGGGACGATTTAAAGTTACACTATTTTTTTAATTAAGTTAATTAAATTATATTGTACAATTATAATGCAAAAATAAAATAAAGTAATGATAGTCAATACAATTAATATTATATTAGAACTATAAAAAAATATTATACTAAAGAAATAAAAAAAGTAAAACAAAAAAGGAAAATTTAAAATACAATTTGTATACAAAAATAAAAATTCTTAAAATACATTATATTTTTATTTTACCAAAAAATTTTAAAAATATATTTAGAAAAAATATAATAGTAAAATTATTATATTATAATTAAGTTATTTTGTTATAAGACAATTCAATCAGTTTGAAAATAAAATCATAAATTAAATTATTTGTATCCATTTTAAAATTTTATAATTCCAATCAACCTAAATTAATATCAATTTAAAATTGAATTATGATTAAATTAAGTCAATTTCAATTGAATCAATCAATTTAACTTGAATATGAATGGCGTTACTCACCATCATTAGACGTAGTTCCTTACTTTTTGAAGCAATGCTAAAATAAAAGCTTAAGTATTCAAATCAGGTCTTTGGGTCCAATGATTCATCCCAAACTTTTAGTGCTTAAGTTTAATTGGTTGAGAGTTTGATTTCTACCAATTCGTTGAAAAAAACCCCTCATCCCCCATAATTCCCCCATTAAAAAAAAAAAAAAAGGCCTAAATATCCAATTTGGTTTCTTAACTTTTTTTGTTAATAAATTTATCTTTAAACTTTAAAAATAATACTAAAAGCATCCTTAAACTTCAATGTACAGTATGGCAAATTTTTTTGTGAACTAATTTAATTTTTTAAATTTTAGGAAAATGATTAAGAGATAACTTTTTTTTATTATTTTTTTATATTACTTTATATGTTATTTAAATAATTAATTCTTTTTATTTATTTAGGAGTTATAATATTGAGTGTATCCATTTATTTAATTACCTGAAAAATTATATAAAAAATGGATCTCTATATCATTGTTTTAAATTTTAAGTGTTAGGTAGAAATTTAGATGACTAATGTGTATAAATTTTATGGTGGTTTATAATAATCATTAATTAATTAATCTTTAAATACGTTAACAGTTGTTTGGGCTGAGAAGAGGGAATTTTTTTTAATTTGATTTTCAAAAAAATTAGAGGAGAGGAGAGAGGAAAAAAGTCATTGCTTTATTTTTTTTTCTTTCAATTTATTTATTTAACTAAATGAAAAAAAAAAAAAGAAACAGAGGAAAATAGAAGGATATCATTCTCCTCCTCTATTTTTCTAAATCTATATATATTGTAAATGACGTATTTATTATTAAATTTAATTAATAAAAAAACTCGAAATATTTGAAATTAAAGAAGTGTCTACCCCTTCATCTTAATTCTTCCCAATTTCTTCTTTCGTCTCCGATTCACCTTCTTCTTTGCTTCCCCTTCTACCTCCGATCTCCATTGCTATCAGTATCTTTTTCCCTTCTTCTTTTCCAGCATCAGTGTGCCTCTCCATTTGAGAAGCATTGCAAATCAGTCTCGATAATAATACGAGAGAACTGAAATCTAACAGTCAAAGTCTTAATGCCCATTGTTAAAATCACTCTAAAAGTAGAAAATATGAAAGTACTCTATTGTTTCAATTATTTTTTTAGAAAAAGTAAAAAGAAAATTTATTTTTAAAGTGTGAATTAAATTATTTTAATTTTTTAACATAATATTTATTAAAATAACATAATTTTAAATTATTTTTTTAATTTTTAAAAATAAAATAAATAAACAGTAACCATATATCAATATATAAAACTATATTTTTTGGAATTTATTAAGTCAATTTGTGGGACCAGCCAATTTGACCAGTCTAACCGGTTATACCAGGGACTAAAATAGTGTCGCACAAAAATTGCTCCATAGACTTCAAAAAACAATCTTTTCCTGCAACTACGTTGGCACGATTGCCCGTTCAATTCCAGTGAAGGGAAATTTTAAGTAATATGTTAATCAATTATTTAAATAACATATCAAATTATATAAAAAATTAATATAAAAAAATTATTTCAAAATCATTTTTTAACGAAAGAAACAGGCGTTACCCGCGAAAGAAGGCATATCAGAACTTACAGCTTGCATTACATCCGAACTGAGAGCAACTTTATTACTTACAAATGTGACAAACTTACACGTTACAAGATTAGTCTCCAATGATTACAGCAATTGCAAGGGGAAAAAATATACAAGTTAAACTCAATGTCACAACAAACATGATCTTCATACGTGTGATAAACAATCGAGCAAAGATGCAGCAACAAACTTTGGCACACTAGCCAGTTCATTTCCGGTGAAGGTCTGTAATATGTGGGCGATGCTTAATGAAATTTCGGAAGACGAATTCCATTTTTTCCTCTTTTTTTTTTTTTAATCTACAGTGGAGTAGTTCTGAATGTAGAAGAATATATAGTGCGGAGCCAAGTAATTGTACCTTTGCTTCATTGAAGCAAATCTATTTAGAGTAACGGAAGCACTTGAGGCTCAATCTGCAGGAGAAAGGACAGATGAACCACCTGCCTGGACCATCAAAGTAATTGTCATGTTAGTCTCACTCTATCAACCAGACTCAAAAAAACGTGCAACAGCCAAATAAAGTTGCTCTTCTTCAAAAGGCTTCAACACATAGTCATCCATCCCGCACTTCATGCATTCTTCATTTGTAGCCTGGATTACATCAGCAGTCATTGCCAAAATTGGAATGCGCCAAAAAGCCACATTTCCAAATTTGTCAGCTGATGCTCCTCCAGATGCAATTTTCTCATTGACCTCTTTCTCTAGGCTACGGATTTGCCTAGTTGCTTCAAAGCTGCATTGTTTTAGAGAAAGCATCAGGACTGAGGAGTACAGTTAAAAGGGGGAAAATGAATGAGAAAGCTGTCACAAGAATTGATTGATAACTACAAACAATCACTAAATAATAACTGCAGTTCTTGGCCTAGATTTAGTTTTAAACCTCCAAACACTGGTTGGGATTGACACTTTGGCTAGCAAGCTAACAGAACTGGCAAAGAAATAACTGGTTTAGTGGTTTCTAAGTGCTCACAAAAGGATGCACAAAGCATCCATACATCCTTGGTTCAGCTAGAACAATACAATGGTTGCATTTCAAAAAATATAAATTAACAAATAAATAAAGATTAAAAGGCAAGAAGTTACCCGTCCATCTCTGGCATTTGGAGATCCATGAAGCAAGCATCAAAATTGTGGGGTGGCTTCAGCATTTCTATAGCAGCCCTGCCACTTTCCACACAAGAAACAATTGCTCCATATTTCCTTAAAGCACCTTCTGCCACTCTTCTATTAACCTTATTGTCGTCAACCACTAAAATCCTCTTCTCCCTAAGCAGACTCCCAAGAGTTGATATTTTGTTTCTACTTATTCGCCTCTTTTTACCACTTCCAAGGGTTTCTTGGAAAGAGCCAATCAAGACACTCAACCGAAGAGGCTTTGCCAGCACATTATCTACAAACCCAGCAGCCTTAAGTTCATTGCGTTCAGTAGAGCTAATGGAGGTAGCCAAGAGAAAAATCTTAGGAAGGTTTATTGAGACTTCTGCCCGGCTATTTAGTCTCTCTTCTTTCAGCAATTGATGAAGAACATGAATAGCTTCCTTATCCCAAGCATCTTTGTCAATGAGAACCATGGCCAAATGTGCCAGTACACTGTGGAAAGAACCAACAAAGCCTTAGATCCTTTAGCAATAAGTAAAACTTAAGTCGATTCATTGCTGGCAATGAATATAAAAGCCATAGATCCTTTATCAAAAAGTATAACTACTACTACTACTCTAGCTAAGCAGAACATACCTTGTGCCCCTGTTACTTGACAGATAATCACTTGTGGATTCAAGACTAGTGAATACATCCACAGATATACCAAGTCTCTGGAGATGGTATCTTGTGACCTCAGCTCGGATCCTCCGGTCATCTACAACCAATGCTTGCAATCCCCGGAGTTCTGAGATTACCAAATCATACTGATGAAACTTCAATTCCAGAGGACTTCCTTCTCGTTTTCCAAAAACTCCAGTGAATGAAAAGGTACTACCAGTTGCAGGTTCACTCACAAAGCCTATTTCCCCATGCATGAGTTCCACTAGATGTTTGCTGATACTCAATCCTATTCCTGTCCCACCGTAAGTTCGCGACATAGAACTATCAGCTTGCATGAAAGGGGTGAAAATGCGGTCTTGTGCTTCGAGAGGAATTCCGACACCAGTATCCTCAACTGTTACTAGTATTTTAATCCTTTCATGATCTTCCATTCTATCAGTGCCATATAGTTGTTTAAAACTCTCCCAGCTTTTCCGCCTGTCCACCACAGGAAATCCACTCAATGTATTATACGTTTTTTTTGACACATCTTGAAATGGATTCAAGCCTTGTTGCAGCACCCCATCTCCAATATCAAGTGTACCTCTCACTTCACCTGCCACATGTACTGACACAAAAATATGGCCCTTATGTGTGAACTGCAATTTTAACAAGTGAAAAGTTATAGAACCAAACTTTTGAAAACTTGATGAATACAGGCTCTGAGTAGAAGAGAATAATCCTTGACTACCCTATCAGTAAAACATAACAAGTTCAGAAACAAAAATTCGATTGCCAAGTTTTTGGCTACATAAAATATGTAAATTAAAACAGGCAACAATAAATTGAGAAACAAGTACATCATGTTTCAGTTTTTAGTGCATTTTATGATAAATTTAGATTTTTATTGATTTGAAACTAATAAACAATACATTTTCAATTTTTGAAACAAAAATGGCAGGTTTGGAGATCCCTGTTGGAGCTATGGCATGAAAGCTGAAAATGCAGTGAAATGAGATCTGCTAAATGATACTGCAACATGACTGCACAGTAGCAGCAAAGTGACAGCAGCATGGAGCTTCACATGGGCTACAAGAAATGGCAGCAAACTTCATCACTTTAGTCAATGTTTTAGGCAGTTAATAATTATAGTTTAGGTAGAAAAATATTATTGTTTTATGTGTAGTCTTCCTCCATAAAAAGGAAGGAAGAAATTGATGAAAATTGAGAGAAAGAGAGCATGGTTTCTCCTCTCCAGTTGGGTGAATGTCTGCACCCTTCCATGTTTATGGCTTTTATGTTCTATGTTATGTTGTGTTGTTTCTGCTATAAATAGCAGAATATCAATGGAAGAAAATGGGTTCTGACCTCACCAAAAGAGGAAACTCCAGGTATCTCTACCTCTCCTCCAAGTCCTCTCTCAATCCCTCCCTTCTTACCTTCAAAAATCCAACAATCCCCATCCCCATACTCATCCCTAATTGAATATCAAACTAAATATAAAAAGTATACCTCCATTTACTAGAAATGGCATTCCAAGGATAAAAGTTAATTTTAAAACATTTTTAACAAAAGTTGAACTGAGCATCAGTAAGGATCACAGGTTTCTCCAATTATTGTTGTTCCTAAAAACACACTAACAGGGTCCCACAACACATCTTCAGGTTTTCTATCTCAAATGTAAAGAAAAATTATATCATATTTCTAGGCACTCAATTTTATGATAAGAAAAAGTTGAATTAAGAAGAAAGTACAAAAAAAAAAACAGCCAACCTTAATTGAATTTCCAACAAGATTTGTAATTATTTGTCGAAACCGCCCAGGATCACCAACTACAACCTCAGGAATGTGATTGGATACATAAACTGCCAACTTTTCTCATTCAAAAGAACATAAACAAGAAGCTTAATGTAAGAAAGATATCAATAAATAGATGAAGAAAGGAATTAGATGAATGAAACATGTGGAATAGCTTGGCTTTACCTCAATCCCTTTTTCATTAGATTTTCCAGAGAAAAGTGATAGCACATTATCAAGAATGGAACGAAGATCAAAAGGCACATTCTCTAGCTCGAGCCTGCCAGATTCTATCTTCGCCTGATCAAGAACCTCATTAATTATTGAGATAAGATCCTTTCCACTAGCATGAGCTGTCTGGGCACAGTCCATTTGGTTTGCATCAAGATTTGTGTCCATCAGCATTTGCAGCATACCTGGAAGGAACATGATTATATAAGGGTTTCTGCTAACCAATCACAGAATATCTGAATAAAAAATATATAAATGAGATTCTTCTCAATCACCTAAAACACCATTCATCGGATTCCTGATCTCATGGGACACAGTTGCTAGAAACTACAAAATAGAGAAAAGTTTAGTTAGAGAAACATTTTAAGTAAAATCTCTTACAACTTTTCTAGGACAAAAAAAAAAACTGTATCAGATTAAACTTTCCAGGAAGGAAAAGGAAAACTATAAAGTAAACCAAGACTCTAGGAAGAGAAAGAAAAATTTGATTGCTAGTATGCCATATGGACCTGAGACTTTGCCACATCTGCAGCTTCAGCACGAGCTTTGAGCTCCATCATTTCACGATAGTCATTCTCCACTTTTGTTATTCTATTTATGGCTGCATGGAAGATATGACCAAGAAGCAAAGTGATGACTAGGACTCCCACTGATGTATTTATTGCTGTCCAAGGTAATGGAGGTTTTTGCTTGAAACTATTGAGAGAAAAAGACAGCACTGTTGAGAAAATAAACAATTCAATGTCTTTGAGATGGTACATATTAATTCTTGTGAAACCTAACCTGCAGTGCATCTCATGCTTCCTTAATGGATCCCCAAAGTCAAGGCTGCTAATGTGCAATAGACCTGTATCATTTACATCAGTACCATACATTTTGATGGGAGCAGAATCATTGGTCGTGTCATAAACGTTGACAAGAATTGTTTGCTTGCTGGAAAGTTGGTGCAGGAGCTTCTCCACCAGAGAGTGAATATCATAAGATGCACCCAGATATCTGATTAAAAAGTGAGCTCCAATAATAAAATCTTTTCAAGATAAAACATCAAGTACTCCACAAGATTAAAATATGCCAAAGAAGAGTGATTACCCCACAGTTGCTTCAGTACGCTGCACAGGCGTGGCATCTGGAGGCAGATCAGCATTATATACAGCAAATGTGAGTACAACACCCAGGTGGTTGTATTTCAAAAGCTTAAAAGGAGATGTCAATACTCCTTTTCCAGATGCTCTTGCTCGCAAGATATTCTCGCGGTCTTCCTATATAACAACAGATACAGAAAACTCACATTAGATTAGCAAATTCCAAGATAGAATATGTAGTTCTGCTGTAAAAAGCACTTTCAAAACTATCAAAAACTGTATAGTTTTGTGATTATTCTATCCATGAGTAGAAATATACCATTAGAAAATTTAAAGTTTCGTAGAAGCCATAACATTTCTAGGCATAAAATCCGAACTTGTTGAGTTGATTGAAGCTCAAGCATTTTTTTGGGAGTCGCATTGATTGTTGTCACAAGATGCAGTTAAACAGTACAGTTCAATGTCATGGATGTCATGGATGTTATGCCCCAATGATCCAAGTAGGCATTGGTAAAAGCATCTTAGCAGAACCATCTCAATTGTATTTCATTTTTACTTTTAAAAACTTTTGTGAGGTTGCTAGTTAATGGAAAGGGCTTCTCTTGAGTCTAGCATTCATGATCCTCATTCACTTTATTCACGTCATTCAGTTTTCATCCAGTTGCCCAATTTAATTTAGTTTCAAGATCAATTATTATAGCAACCAGTTGTGAATAACCTTTTCTTAAGTTTTTTAATGCCTGTATTTACAACTTATTTTAGTATTTATTATACTTCCATGTTTGTTCAATTATTTTAAACCTTAAGTGTGATGCTTTTCCACCACAAAGAACTATTCCTAGAATCATAGTGATCTAAAACTATTTATATCCAGAATCTAAAAGACGTGCTCTAAGGGGGATTTCGATAAATGGTAAGAATGGAAGGATTTTTTTTTCTTTAATTAGTTCATGCAACTGTTAGTGTGTTTAGCATCTGCTCAGGTTGTTGGAACTCAAGACCTTGACTGTAGAATCAGAGCTTTAACAGTTGACACCAACCAGGCTAAGCTCCAGTGGATGAGAAACAAAATATTTTGTTTCACCAGGAAACATAATTAACTGATTACCCTTTAACCTGAATTGAATATATATTATAAATTTTAGATACCATATTTTTTTGGAAGTTTCCTAGTAAAGTAATATACATATATAACTAAAACCATGATCAACAGTTTAAGATGAGCAAAAAGGAAAACTAAACAAGAATGAAAATATAAGCTTAAGGTAAAGAAACTTACCTTTCCTGACATCATGTCAATAGAGACAATGTGGGACACAGTTTCTTGTGAGAATATCACAGGAGCATATTCATCTTGAATGGGTGCAGGATTCAACTTTTCGAGGTTGCAATCTTGGCCTAGAGTCTGGTCCTCAGACTCCATTTTCTTTATTGTCCATTCTCGCTGCTTCTCAAATCGTGCTCTCTCTGAGTGAGGAACTTTCAAAGCATAAGCAACACCACTAGTAAGTGGTCTTTCAAAAGCCGTTCTCTCAGTGTATTCACCAAATGTTTTCTGTAAAACATAATAAAGAAGTTCAGTTCAACGTATGTGTACAGTTAAAATTCATTTCCCTTTAAAAGCTATTTGAATTTCAGAGACAAACATTTTCTAACTCTAGCAACTATTCTCCTTATGTATCATTTGGTTCATTACCGTCTCAATAAGTAAACTAATCAAAGTTCTACAGTTTCCTGGTCAAAACATGAAACTAATTAAAGGAGGAGATCTTTGAGTCACCATTCTTTGTAATAGTCTAGTTAGTCTGGTGTTTAAGGTGGTTGGATATGACGTTTTATTGTATCTTTTGGTAATATATTATGACGGTTTGAAGTAAGGATTTGAGTAACCCTTGCACTCCATAGTAAAAAAATTTATATAGTTGATAAAAGAAAAGTCTGGTTAGTCTGGTGACCATATGTAATTTCTAAGATTTGCAATCCTTACTAGTTCCTAACAGAGAAACATTATATATTAATATCTTAAGAAGCATTTGACATAAGGGATGAAACATATAGAAGGTTACCTGATCAATAGCAGATGGATGTTTTCCATGATGAAAAGTGGATACCAGAATGGCCAAGGCATGAACATGATTCATGCTGACATTGAATTGATCCTGCAACATCCGTGCTCTTTCATCACACATGTTAGCAAGAGCCTCTTCCCTCCTTAAAACATTTTTTTCATACAAGTGACAAAACAACCAGATCGAGAAATTAATCCCTAGCAGGACAAAGGCTATTAGGAGCTTTTTCCTCCATTTTCCAGCACCTTTGGGATGGGTTTGAGCTTGCTGTTGCTGCTTCTGCTGAAGTAGCAGCTGTCGCTGCTGAGCAACAGGTTGCAACAGATCTGGCTTAAGCCTTTTCTCCTTCCAAAGCTTCAAATTAACTCCAGAAATCATCCAGCTAATTATCATTCCAATAAGAAACCACCAACATCCTTTCACCAGACAAAGAGCCATATTTTCACAATTACTTTTAACCTGGAACCTCAGCTCTCTGGCTTGTGAGATGCCCTGGTGAAAGTCAATCCACTAAACCAATTATTCCAAAAGCATTACTTAGGATTTAGGAACACAGGTTTTTTCTTTTTTTTTGGAATGTTTTGTTCGTCTAGGACTTTCTGCAAGCAATTCCAATAAGATTATGCTTGCATAAGTGATTTGGGTAGATTTGAAAAGAGAATGCAGTTTGAAAGGGCAGAGAAAGCCATTTTCCACACATTTGAGGTACATGTGGATGCTTGACTACAGGCTAGTTGCACATTCCAAACAGTTCAGATAACAAGTTTACAACTCAAACTGCATGTTACAATTAGATTATTATCAACCAAAAACATGTAAGAAAATTTGTTGCATACGCTTCATATTGTCATAGTTCTAAAATGTTTAATTTGCTTCTCTATAAGAAATTAGTTATCTGAGCAAATAACAAAACCCAATGAAATGCAACATGAATTCCATCACATATTTATTTGGGAAAGCTTGCATAACTAAAGTTGTAACAGTGCTAGGGGGGGTGGGCATCAGTTTGGTTTTGTTACTGAATTCAGTTAACCAAATTATTATTGGGTTAATCCAGCTACAGAAACTTTTGATCAAAATTAGTTAGACTGATAGCTCTTTTTGGTTAATTCAAATTTGGCCCTTGACTATACCGGTTCCAAAATAAACTTTATTCCCTTTATCCCATAATGACTGTCCTATTTTGACCATGTACATGGATCAAGAATGTCAATTTTTCTTGTGATTAATCTATGCTTTTTCCAATTTTATCCTCAATTATCAAGGACAGAGATAAGGTGAATTATTAAAAGTCAGCTTTTACTACAGGTTAAAATGGGAAAGAAAAAAATAATGCACTTTGAAAATGTAAGACGGATGGTTAATTTTGGACAATTTTTTTCTCAAAATAGGATTGTTATTGTGGGACAGAGGGAGTTGTAGAATGTGGTTTTATCTGAATTTAACCGATAACCAAATTAACCAAACCTAAATTTAGAATTTGGTTTGATAATTTAGTTATGACTGAGAAACACCCACCCATCAAATAGTTCTGTGTTCAATCTCTATTTACTTACTAGTTAAGCTCTTTCCTTTTCTACTTATTTATCCTTTCAGAAAATAATAATAGAATTTAACTCACTGTAAAAAAGACTCCATTTTGAAATGTAAAACTGGCTTTCTAGAAAAATCCTACCTTTCTTCCATTGTGATGCTCCAGTGAAAGTGATGACATTGTAGATTGTGGAAAAAATGACATAGATTCAACGTCCATTTTGGGAATATTCTCATCTTGAACTGGGCATTGATCTTTAAGTTCTGCATTTTCTACAACCCACATGTGCTTCATTGAAAAATCCTGCTTATCTGAACACTTGACCTTTAGTGTACATGCAAGGTGATCAGTCGATGATAGTTTAGCAGCTCGATCTTTGGTGCATTCCAGAGATGTCATCTGTAAATCAAAACAAATATTTAGTAACACCTCCAATTTTTTATTCGGAAAAAGTCTTCTTGCAACCTTTCATGTAGTCACGTTTTTTAAATGGTAAATTTTTAATAATATCACCTGAAAGGGGAACACATGAAAATGATCTGCCTAACTGTCTTATCAAAGGCAGCAAGAACTAGAACACGATAAGTTATCTTCTAAATTTGATATTCATAGTGCCAAACTTGATCCAGACACCAGACATGGTTGTATGACATAGCCATGTTTATGCAACCTCTCTGGTTTGGAAACAGAAGGAACTGGAGATGCTTCATAATGAAACACTCAACTAGGTTCAAGTAAAATCCACTGTCCTTCACTAGCATGTCCAACAAGGCATCTAAATTATCAATATATAAGTCATACAGCATTATCTGCTGAGAAAACTTCTAAGATTACATTTCCTCTCAAAAGCGTGATTTCATTATCTTTTAATTTAGCAAGAAACATATGTTCTCCCACTCTTTCATGATGTCCAGATAGATAAGCATTATTTAAAGAGTGAAAAAATGAACACAAGAACAACTAGTTACTAGCCTTCTAAGAGAATCAAATAGAACACAGACAGTTTAAAAGGTATAAGTTAAGCTTGAATGTTAATAGGAAAAATCAGACCACTAGAAATAGTTCCAACTAATCCAATTTCAAGAGGATTGTTACGGTTTTCAACACTCAATCATTCAACTATATGAAGACAGCTTAACAAAGTAGCACAAAAGATATAAAGCCCTTTGGTCAGATAATACCCTATATTTCATTTATAATAAATCCCAATCTGACAGTATATCAAGTTCTACAAAGTAGAAAGATCTGAAGGACTAGAGCCACCGTTTGTACTATTCACTTCAATATTTCAATTATATACTCTCCATATTCAGCTCCAGAAGAACTTCCACCAAAAAGAGGATTTCATTTGCAGATACTACTTGAAGATGCCATGAAACAATGTAAACCAAAACAGGAAGATCCACAGCAGTTAAAGATACAGGATCCGGGAAAACATAAAGACAGTACCTGGTCTGATTCAGAGAAAAACGAAGCCAAAGCATGAAGCTGGTTCAGGCTGACATTGAAATTTTGGAGCAAGATTCTAGCTTTTTCTCCACAAGAGTCTGGAATTTGCTCCTTTCTTCCCAGTGCTCCTTTATCGAAACTTGAGAAAAACCAAACACTCCCTGCAACAACACCACCTAAAAGCCAGAGAATAATAAGATTTCTCCAATTCCCCACATAATTGACTCCATGCATGGTCTCCTTCGCCTTCTTCAGCTTGAGACTAGCTGGTAATTTGTAATTAGAACCAGAGAGCTTACAGTTCATAGACATTTTAACGAAAGCCCACTTGTATAATTCTACAAAGAGCCTTGAGAGCTTAACCAAAACCCCAGTTCCAGAAGAACAACTCATCAAAATCAAACCTCCTATAGAACTGCACAGAAAAATTCAACTGCAAAGGTGAAATGTGCCAAAGAACCTTTAAATTCTTCGACTAAACAAGTACAGAACCCATAAAAAAATGGATGCTTTGAGAGGAAGCACTAAGAAAACATAAATAGAATGTGAAATTGACTGAAACCCGGTTCACTGTTAAACAACCCAAGCCCCGAATCATACACCCAAGAAAGCAAAGTGGTCCGGACTCTAGGATTCTTCCTATATTACCCACTTTATGGTGCAATACCACGTTTCTTTCTCATCCTCCTGAAGGCTGAAGCCACAAATCCCATCACAACGATACCTGTTTAGATGAACACATAGGAGCAGCAATCATGCCAAAACCACAAGCTGAACCAAAACCCAGTTGCTATTTTGGCAACCTGTCAGGGAATCATTAATGAAGTAAGGTAAAAAATGGCTCTTTTCTTTATCTGGTGCTCTCTCCACCACTCTCAGGTCTGTATATCCAAAAGAAGAATCAAGAATGGAACTTTTTTAAAATAACACCCATAACCAACAATATTAGGATTAACCCAGTTGGTTTTGTCAGGTAACCCAACTGGAACCAATCATTAGACCCAGGATAAAAAGAAAAGAGGTGTAACTTCTTTTGCTTTTATACCACCTCTTTCTCTCTCTTCAGTTTGGTATCCAGCATTTGATACTGAGGTTTTGGCGTACATGATTATCTCATCATCATCTAGTGGGGATGGTTTAAGCACAAAAGCAAACAAAAACCCAGCATCAGAGATCAGCCCACAAAAGCAAACCTCCTCACGGTAATAAAGTATTATATAATTTTTTTATAAAAAAACATAAAATATTATATAATTTTACACTAAAGTTTTAAACCATCTCCCATTTTCTTTTAATTTTCATTTTTCTTAATCCGCCCCACTGTTACTGGTTTCTCCTTTTTCTCTCTTTTGTGAGCTGAAAAAGACTGAACCATTCCAGCGCTTAAAGATGGGTATTCGTTTCCTCAGCTGTTGTGCAGATGGTACGGATTTAGAGACACAGAAGCAAGGAGAGAAAGAGAGAGAAGGGATTAAAAAAAAAAACAAAGTACCGTGCATATTCTGGCGAAGCCAGCGACACAGCGAGCCAACGCTTCCTCACATCAGAGTTCAGTATTTTTTTTTTGTGGTCACCAGATTTCAGTGTGTTTTATGCGGGCAAAGGAAATATAGGGGGGAGTTATTGTCATATAAAATATGGTTGATATCATAATTTTTTAATTTAATTATTTATTATATTTTTATTTCATATTTTTTATAAAAAATTTAATTATCAAGAAATCTATATCATTTATCAAGAATTTTATAATTATTTTTATTGAAAAAAAAAATCTAAATCAATTAGCATAATTTTAGTAAAAAGAAAATAATTTAA
>BPVZ01000050.1:926582-946331 GCA_020521535.1 Rubroshorea leprosula | reverse complement strand
ATTTTATATATTAAAAAACCCATTAAAAATTTAGAAACACTCTACATACATTTTAACATGGAGCATGCTCGAACTTGTGCCTCCTCCGCAATGGGCAAGGTTACAAACCAGTTGATCCACCGCACTTGTTTTGTCAAAGTACTACACAACATTATATTTATTCATTTGGGTTGAGCCGGCGGTTTTAACGGTTGAACCGGTTAAACCGGTTAAATCAAGAACCGGAGGTCAAAACGGTTTGACCTCCGGGTCAGTTTTTAAAACTTTGCTCACAAGTTTCCACTGAAACAATTACCCATAAATAATGTAACATTCCAGAATCCTTATTGAAAGATTAATTAATCTCCCATTGGAACAAAATTTCTTGATATTCCAAAAAAAACTTAAGTAACAAAAATCATTAGTCCTAATAAATAAACTTTTGATATTAAAATTAATCATAAAACATTATTAGGACTATCATCTATATTTATGGTTCTACAATCCCTCTCAACCATATGTTTTATAATTTTTAATAATAATAATTCTCTAATTTATGAATTAAGAGAATCTTAAAACTTTTGAAAACACTTTCAATACTAAATGGTTCCCTTACTTTAACACTCAGAAAATCATATGAAATCTCATCAGTATCTTAAATAAGCCAAGATATACAAATTCTAAAATTCTTAGAATTCTATCAAATATCTTCTCTTTGAGATTTTAAAATTTTCATGCATTGCCACAATTAGCTTATCAACAATATGCATAATAAACACATAATTATTCATTGAAGGTAATTAATTATCAATAAAATCTATTATAAAACCAATGATTTAGCCTTAAATTATATGCCATGAGTTATACTCAATTTTTAACTCCACAAAACCTCTTTATAGAATTCATACGCTAGAATCCACATATGAAAACAAATAACTTTATCTTAAATAAAATATTAATGAATAAAATCATACTCAATTACCTTATATGGTTGTACCATTGTAATTTGCCTTGATACAACTTGACAAATAATTGAAACTGTAATTCTCAACAATCTTTGGTGCACCTTTAATACATATTCTCTTCAATTGTGACTAATTACTTTAACAAAATCTTGAAATTTAATTTCCAAGAAGCATATATCATATGTATAATAATATTCACAAAATTATTTTAAACAAAAAATATGAAAAACATATCTTATCAATAATTCATTTGCCACTAACCATATATCTTTAACCTCCAAATATTGACACATATTTTATGTGTTACACTTAATATTTATTTTAATTTAGATGGAATGAATTAATATATATTTATTATGTAAACAATTATCTTGATTTTATAAAATTAAACCACATAATAAATATTTTTTATACACATAAATCTAAAATAAGATTATATTAATAGATATTTTTCACATAAAATTTGATACATTGTGTATAAATATCAATACACAATATCAACAAGTTTAAAACCACCCAATGCTTAATTGCGACAAATTACTTAAGTGTCGACACTCTTACATTGTATTAGATCTGCGCAATAACTTTTAATTGGTTATGTGTTGACACCTTTACTCCTTGTGGAAGAAACAAGCCCGTGTCGGACTTTTGGTTCATCATGCAATTTCTAAAAATGGTAAAATAACAACACTGGTCGCTTAAATTCTATTTACATTTTTTTTTTTAACTTAGTTGAATTCCTTAACAGATTGGGATACCCAATCCTAATCAACTCCTTTTTCTTCACTTCCCATTAGGATTCCAAATCCTAAACCATTTTTTTTTTCTCCTTTTAAAATTGGTTAATTCAAATAAAGTATTAAATAGCAAAAGAATATCATAACATAAACTCATAAATCTAAAAGAATTCAACTAAATTTACCTCCATATCACATAATTATTCATGGAGATTTTCTTAAACATAAGAAAGAGAAAAGGATTAAATAGTGATTAATCTTAAATTTAATATCTAAACCTTAATTTGTAACCTTATTAAACTATTAGGGACAGATTTGCACTTAAACAGAATTAGTAAGAGACCAAATAGCAGTTTTTTCCCATTAATCATCCCTGCCACAGTAACTTCCCTGGGTTCTCACTTTTTGCATTTAACATGATGTTGAACAAAACCTAAATGGGTTATATTGCAGATTCACAATTTACAAAAACTCCAAATTTAATTCTTAATTAAACACATACATAACCTAATTAAAAAACCAAAATTAGGTTTTTTAAGTTTTGAATTACAATTCTAATCCAACAAACTTTAATTCAATCTCCAAACAATTAAAACACACCATATTAGTAATTAATCTAATAAAAACATTTAAGTGACCATAAATAAAAAATTTCTAGAATTTTTTACTGTTCTTTAAAGATAGAAAGCACAAGAATTGATAGCATGACAATTTTGATTAAAGGACCATGATTTCAATCTCTTATTTCTAATCTACGATATTCTAGAAAGTTTCTGTCTTTATTAATCAAACACCACTAGATTATGAAATTAAGGTCATGCATTTTAATTCGCTAAATACACAATTAAATATTATACAGCAAAAAGTTAGATCCTAAATGCACATATAACCCACTTTGATACCACATGTTGGAATTTTAAGTAGAATTTAGGATATCAAAATCTAATAAAATAAATACATTACGTACCTGAATTTTCATAATCAATATATTACCTAAGAATTTTCAAAAATCTTCAAGAATTATCATAATTAGGGATTTCACAACAAAACCTACAAAACAAATATAGTTAGTATTGGGATTTAAATCTTTCTCTCCCTAATTAACTTATGTATAGTGACAACCAATGGGTCATGCTATTGGAATTTACTTAACTAATCAATCTCCTAAATTAGATTCTAAAATACCAAATCATTCAAATCAATAATATATGTAATACATAATATCAATAAATAAATAAATTGTGCACCTGGATCTCCTTAATCAATACATTACCTAAGAATTTTCAAGGGTCTTCAAGAATTATCATAATTAGGGATCTTATGACAAAACCTACAAAACAAATATAGTTAGTATTGGAATTTAGGTCTTTATCTCCCTAATCAACTTCTGTATAGTAACAACCAATGGGTTATGCCACTTCCTAACTTTTCTATTTATAGAAATACGATTTTCTGAATGGGAGAAGGAACCTAACCCATTATAATAATCTTTTTGGTGCCCCCATCAAGTAGCCCACCTTTAATTACAAGCTCTACACTTATTCATATCACACTATATAAAACTGAGATAAAGCCTAGACCCATTTGGATCACATTATTTTATTGGGCTTTACCTGTTTTTTTCTATTTGACTCAATTTTGAAAATCAAATACAATTAGCGGTAGCCCACATAAAAATTTCCAACATTCTCCCACTTGGGCAACATTAATTGGTTTTAAAATTTAAAAAAACATATTTAAAAAAATAAATGACTCTTGGGTCCAATACAATTTTAGTGACCACAAATATAAATCAAAATCTTAGTACAGAATTTTGTTCAATGAAATACCAAACACCGAATTGTGCAGTCATTATGTCTCTAATAACACAAGATCTCTTACAATCACAAATATCAAATATCTCCAGCAACATTAATTCCAATAGGTGTGATAAAGTGTAGTGTGGTTTGACACAATGTGATCCATACAATATATACTATGTCAAAACCACAACAGTTCTCTTTATGGTTTCAAAGAAATCCTTTTATCATGATGTGATTGAATCCCTTTTACACTTCTTTAAGGAGGTCTTTAAACTTTATTATGGTTTTATAGAAACCCAGGAGATAATCTCCCTCACTTTTCTAGAAAAATCTTTACACTTCAAAAAAAATCTGTACACTTTCGAAGAAACCTTTATACTTTATACATCAAGATCTCAAGATCAATATCTATATGAGCTCATAAAAAATCATTAATACAATGCACATGCATTGTTATAAAATAATAAGTAATACAATAATTAAAATAAAACTTATTACTATTAACAGAGAAATCAACTTCTCCCGTTGATCAAGAATATAATAATTAAAAAAATTATAATCTTTTTATTAGTAAATTAGTTAACATAGTCACAATAACACATGACTATAATCATTATTTATAATTTCACTTTCATGTCACTCTTACTTTATAAAGTAGATTAACAATTACCTTTGATATATCTTTTTCACCAAATTCTTTCAACAAGATATTTATATAGATAATTAACACTATCAAATATAAAATATTGTAATGGAAACAATCTTCTATTATCCATTATTCAAAATAATATGATCTTTAAACTTTAATCAAACACAAAAATACAAGAGTGACAAGATATTATCAACTTTAATAAAGATAATTGTATCTTTTTCAAGAATTATTTTCCATTTAATTTATAACACATGTCTAAAGGTTTCTCCATTGCAACCAAAACTTTCTCATATTAATAATCTTATTATTATATATTGAATGATTGAGAGTAATAAACTGTTTAACTCCCACTAATTTTCGAGACACATGATTTCATAATAACCTTTAAATATCTTCTAATCAAGGAAAGTTATTTTCTTAAATAATAATAGGCATTTCACAATATCTTAAATTTTGCATTACTCTTATCATAATTACTAATGCTTTCCTTTTTACCATTTTTCTTGTTGAACAACATGTATCTCCAAATTTAATCAAAACTTATGCAATCAAAATACCAATCACTTAAGAGATACATAAATTAACATCAATCGAGCATTGGTAATATAATTTTAATAATAAAACTTTGTTTCCATAAAAGTGTCTCATAATATATTTTAATCCATAGCATGATTCACTTTGACTCACAAGAGTTCAAGACACAATTATACTTTATTTTCACTTTACATTAATTAAATAAATTCATAAAATTAAACCTTACTAAATCAATTAGTAGGAAAATTAACCTTTAGTAAATATAAATCAATACTTATCATCCTTACTAATTGCTTCCACTACTTCAAGTCAATACATACAACAATCACTTTTGGGCAAAATCTTGTATGCACTAATATGAAAGTAGCAACTTTATATTTTAACTTTAATAGTTTATTTGTGGGCTTCCCAATAGATCAACTAGTTTTAAGGATCTAATAATTTAATATAACCAATGTGTATGAACTTTATTAAACTTCAAAAACTTTATTACAAGTGAATTAATAAGAATGATCTCATAGAAAACAATCCCCTTTGGGTAGAAAATTCTCTATAAAACCAAAATTAAAACCAGAATAAAAACCCTTACTAACCACTCACACTTCTTTTAGTTAATATGCACAATTACCCCTTTTAGGCAGGTGATCATACACATT
This sequence comes from Rubroshorea leprosula, assembly GCA_020521535.1. NCBI lineage: Eukaryota > Viridiplantae > Streptophyta > Magnoliopsida > Malvales > Dipterocarpaceae > Rubroshorea > Rubroshorea leprosula. The sequence continues at coordinate 941,006 of BPVZ01000050.1, read as the reverse complement.
AATTTCAAAAAGTAGACATTCCAAAATCCTTATTAAGAAATATGTGAATTTAATAGATGACCTACTTTGACAGTACCACCTACTTCAATTCACATACTCTCATTGAATACTTACCTATAAATAATATAACATTCCAGAATCTTTATTGGAAAACCTGTGAATCTCAATAAATAGTCTACTTTGATAGTACCATCTACATCAACTCACAAGCTTTTACTGGAACAATTACCCATAAATAATGTCACATTCCAGAATCCTTATTGGAAGATTAACCAATTTGCCACTGGAACAAAATTTCTTAATATTCCAAAAATCCTTAAGTGATAGAAACCATTAGTGCTAATAAATAAACTCTTGATATTCATATTAGTCATAAAAACATTATTAGGACTATTATGTATATATATATAGTTCTATAATCCCTCTCAATGATATCTTTTATACCTTTTTATGATGGTAATTCTTTAGTAAATGAATTGAGAGAATCTTAAAAAAACTTTTGGGAAACTACCAATACTTATTAGCTCTTTTGCTTTAATACTCAAAGAAAATTATATGAAATCCCATCGATATCTTGAATAAATCAAGATACACAAATTCTACAAATTCTAAAAATTCTTAAAACTTTATCAAATATCTTTTCTTTGAGATTTAAAAACTTCATGGATGGCCACAATTAGGCTATCACCAATATGCATAATAGATACATATAATTATTCCAGGTAATTAATTACCAATAAAATTTATTATAAAACCAATGATTTAGCCTTAAATTATGTGTCATGAGTCATACTCAAACTTTAATTTCACAAAACCTCTTTATAGAATTCATATGCTAAAATCCACATATGAAAAAAAATAATTTTATTTTAAATAAAATATCATTATGAGTAAAATCATACTCAGTTACCTTGCATGGTTGTACCTTTATAATGTATTTTGATACAACTTGACGAATCTTTGAAACTATAATTCTCAACATTCTTTGGTGCACCTTTAATACTTATTTTTTGAAAATTTTCTTAATTTTCATAAAGTTAGTAGAAAATAACAATTATACTTTCTCCGAATGCATAATTAATTTGCATAGATAATTTATTAGCAACTATAAATATGTTCTTTACATCCAAATATGGATGCTTTATTTTCTTATCAGAAAACACAGTATTAGAAAACCCATATGTTAAACCACATATGAAGATAAGTAATCTTTTGTGAAAATTAAAGTTTCTCAATTATCTACTCATTTATCCATGATCATAAATTTCTTTGTTCATAGTCAAATTTAAAAACATTATAAATGAATAGTGCAACCAATTTCAAGAACTTTAACCCAAGGATATTACAATGGATAATTATACATACACCCAAACAATCAACACCCATCTCAACACCCAAGCTTATGAATAGTAAGATTACAAATTTACCCTTCCTCATTTTAGCCTTGGGTGTTGATTGTTTGGGTGCTGAGATGGGTGTTGATTGTTTGGGTGCAAGTATAATTATCCTATTACAATATATAAATAATGGATACATATAAAACTCACGAACTTTGAATTGTGGTTAACTGCTTTAAAAAAATCATGAAATTTAATCTCCAATATATGTTTTATAACAGATATCATATGCATAATAATATTTACAAAATTGTTTCAAACCAAAAAATTGAAAAACATATCTTATCAATAATTCATTTGTCACTAACCATATATCTTTAACCACCAAATATTGACATATATTTTGTGTTATACTTAATATTATTCTAATTTAGATGGAATAAATTAATAAATATTTATTATGTAAACAATTATTTTGATTTATAAAATCAAACCACATAATAAATATTTTTATGTACATATAACTAAAATAGGATTATATTAATAGATTCTCTTCTCATAAAATCCAATACATTGTGTATAAATCTTAATACAAAATATCAAAAGGTTTAAAATTGCTCAATGCTCAATTTCTATAAATTACTTAAGTGTTGACACCCTTACGTTGTGTTAGACCTGCACAATAACTTGTAACTGGTTATGTGTCGACACCTTCATCCATTGTGGAAGAAACAATTTCGTGTCAGACTTTTGGACCATTATGCAATTTTTAAGAATGGTAAAAGAACAACATTGGTCCCTCAACTTCTATTTACATTTCCTTTTAATTTAGTTGAAGTGCTTAATAGATTGGGACATCCAATCCCAATCAAATCCTTTTCTTTACTTCCCATTAGGATTCCAAATCCTAAACCTTTTTTTTTTTCTCCTTTTAAAATTGATTAATTCTAATAAGGCATTAAATAACAAAAAAAATACCATAACATAAACTCATAAATCCAAAAGAATTCAACTAAATTTACCTCCATATCACATAATTATTTATGGAGATTATTTTAAAAACTTTTGAGAAAATAAAGGAATCAAATACCAATTATTCTTATATATTGAATTTCCCCTTTATATTTAAACTCTATTTATTTTATATGGTCGAACTCTCACTTTATTACCATAAAATATTAATTTAAAACTTTAGAGATATAGTTACAATGAATAAAATTATTAAGGGACTATATTAGCACTTTTCCTTTAATCATCTCTTATAATCCATCTGTTTTGATCCATAGCCATAATCTATAGTTATCAGCAAGCCAATTAATAATACTTTACAACAGAATATCTTAAATAACTTGAAAATTAGCCTCCCATACCAATAATCGTATGAGGCCAAACTCTTGAATTTTATATATATTCATATTATGGATTCAAAGACAAATTAGCAATTTCTTCGTTTATTACCTCAGTAACCAAAACACGTTTTTGCCTTTTCAATATATATATATATGTATGTATACTGCAGGTACTCCTAAAACCCATACTTACTAACTCAATTCAATTACTCATAAGCCATCAGCTGAAAATAGATTAAATATAATACAAGACTTGAGCTTTCCCTTTAATAGGGTCCTTGACTGCAAACATGCTCAATCTAAGGAGTAATCTTATGACAAGCTATGTAAGCTTCATCTACAAAACTCATGGTGGTAAAGGGGAAGCTCAAATGGCCCAGGACAGAATGATCACCAAGATCATATGTACTTCACCAACTTGGAGACTAAAACTTGAATGAGTTTTTAATGCTTCAGAAACATGATGCAATTTAAAAACACGGACTTAATGGAATAAGTAGATTCCCAATAGGACCAAATATTAACAGCAACAAGTCAAACATCAAAGAGAACAAGAACTGATCAAATCAATTGCAACAAAACTCAACTCACATAATCACAGCATCGTTAACAGATAATTGTTTATCAATATGTTTGCATAATAGCAGCGGAAAAAAACATAACAAAAATTATTCTTTAGTATTTTAGTATTTGGGTCTTAGATCTAATTTGTGTGGCTCTGATACCACATGTTGGAATTTACTTAAATAATCAATTTCCCAAATTAGATTCTAAAACACCAAATCATTCAAATCAATAATATATGTAATACACAATATTAATAACTAAATAAATTGTGTACCTAAATCTCTTTAATCAATATATTACCTAAGAATTTTCAAGAACCTTCCAGAATCCTCATAATTAGGGATCTCATGACGAAACCTACAAAACAAATATAGTTAGTATTGGGATTTAGGTCTTCCTCTCCCTAATCAACTTTTGTATAGTAACAACCAATGAGTCATGCCACTCTCTAACTCTCCTATTTATAGAAAACGAATCTTCTGAATGGGAGAGGGGACCTAACCCATTATAATAATCTTTTGGGCACCCCCATCAAGTAGCTCAACTTTAATTACAAGCTCTACACCTATTAATATCACACCATATAAAATTGAGATAAAACTTAAGCCCATTTGGATCGCATTACTTTATTAGGCTTTACTAGTTTTTTTTTTTTTTCCATTTGACTCAATTTTGAAAATCAAATACAATTAGTGACAGCCCACATAAAAATTTCCAACAATATCATTCCAGAGAAGAGTGTATGCTGATGAGGGTAACTGTCAATGCAAGAGAAAGAAGGTGGTGGTGCTAGGAACTAGCTGGGCTGCCATCAGTTTCTTGAAAACTTGGAAGAGCGATAATTTTGAAACAAAAATTGTTTGTTATAGGTAGGGGTGGGTATTGGTTACAGGAATATCTGTTGTTTGCAAATATTTTACTTGTTTAGGTAAGTATCATATCTAAACTATAAAAAAATTAAGTAATAGATATGAAAATGATATATTTGTAAGTATTATGTTTAGTAACAAAAATAAAAATTTAAAATTGTTTATCTAACCTCTTTAATTGACTTGTTATCTATAATTGTATAATTCAAATTTTACATATATTTATTATACTTAATAATTATAATATAATAATAAATTTTAAAAATAAAAATAGTAACATAAAATAAGGTTTGTAAGTCAAACACTCACACTTTCAATAACTCGTTAAATAATAAACTCTAAACTAAATATATAGTATACATAACAATAATAATTCATATAAATTGGGTCAATGGTTTTGGATTAAAATTAAAAAGAAAATATGATTATAATTATAGTCAATCTTTCATGTTTATACAAACTAAGCTCTTTTAATTTTTGTGTGCTTTAGTTGTACGGTGGAGACGTGCTAAAAGTTGCATGACTTCAGTTGATGGTACCTTGGACTTGCTCTCCTCTTTTTCAACTTGATCCTAATTTGTGAGTACTAAGTTGATTGCGTTTTTATTGGTAAACTCCACAATAGATATAAATTATTGTACTACTCTTTTATATGTTAAGAAATTAATATTTTAATATTTAATAATTATTTTAAAAAAAGATACAATAAAAACAAATTCTGCATAGCATAACTTTGGAACCTAGTATTTTAAAATAGATTTGTCTAACTTGCACTCCTTAAATATGTATTAAAAATATCTTTTCATCATAAATTTGTATCGAAAAAATAAAAATTAATCTTTAATTTATTAATTATCCAATTAAATTTACTTGACACTAAAATTAATATCAACTTTTACATTTTTTTATGTACATTTATAATAAAAAGATGTAATAAATACATTATTAAAGTACAAGATAGAAAAATCCTTTTTAAATTATGTATATTTAAAGTTATTATGTTGAAATATTAATCAAAGCCAAACTCCGCATAAATTCATAAAATGTCCCTTAATTTTGAAGGAGTTTACCCCTAAACTTATAAGTGCGGGATTTATAATCTTGAAGTTAAAAGTATAAGGATTTACACTCTCAAGTTAACAGAAGATGTTAAGTTTCAAGTAAAAGAAAAACTAAGTAAAAACAAAGTTAGTCCTCAAAGAATACAAAAGCAACAAGTAAATCTCAATAACTTTTAATGGGAGATATAGCCTTAGATACAAGAACTATAATAAACATTTGTAATCAAATTGAGCAAGTGGTTCATTCTAAAGAAGAAATTCTAGTTGAAATCAAAGAAAATCTTTTAATTGAGCCAAGGCAAAGAATCTAAGAAAATAAAAGAGTAAACTCAATAATATAACTATATAATAGATAGATTAGATTTAGATAATAGAGAATCAATAAATTAATAGAAATTGTTGAATTATTGAAATCAACATGAATAAGGAACAAATAAATTGGACTAACATGTATCTACTTAATACATTGGATAGCAATATAATTTGTATAAAAGATATAATTATCATTGATAAGATTCTTGAAACAAAAACTATCAATGAAAGTACTCTAAGGAGAATTAGAAAAATGGGAAAATCCCTTTCTCCAAAATTTGATTTTATTAAAGAGAGAATAAATGAAGTAAAAAATTCTAGAGTTCTAAAAGAAATAAAAGAAGAAATACACTCTATCAAAGACTCAAAAACTTTGTTATCTCGAGTTAAAGATATAGAACTTAAAATAGAAGAAATTCTTAAGATATTGAAAGAGATTGTTAAAAAGTTTGCAATAAAAGATTAAAGATGTATAATAGAATAATTCCATAGTTAGAAAGTGATATAAATAAAAATTTTTATAAGATCCAAACATAACTTAAGGATCTACAAGATACTATAATATTAGTTTATAGTAGGCAAAATGATATAGATAGAAATAAATGATTTAAAATAATTCCTAAGATTTTCACTTAAAAGCCTAAATTAAAAGGAATAACACTTTTCATGTTAAAAACCACAAGAAGAAAAGTTGAAAGAACTTGAATAAAAATTCTTAGAAGAAGAAATGTAGAAGAATTAGACAATCTATGCAAATAGATTACTATAACTACCAGACAACTAGAGAATATGAAAATGAATACTCACAAAGAAGAAATTGACAAAGAAAGCAAAGAAGAAAAGGGTGAGACACATCCTAATATAACCCCAATGGAATTTCCAGTGCAACCTGGAGTAGAATCTAGCATCAGCTAAAGTTATAGAAGGAATAGAAATCTAACACATGAAGTAATCTATGATAAAAAAAAAAAAAGTAAAAGATTTGGAAATCAATCTAAACTTGAAACTCCAGTTAGAGTAAAAGAACAAATAATTAGCACTAATAATATTTGGCTAGATCTAGATAGTGTTATAGACCTAGAAAAAGTCATTAGTGATTGGGCTTAAGCTACTTGGATAGCCATAGCAAACAAAAAGTAAAATGTCTTACAAGCAGTCAAATTTATAGAAGCCACCTTTAAAGGGATAATTCACAACTGGTTTGCCAATCTACATGAAGAAGAAAGTAATACTATCATAATAAGTGGAAATCTTACTTTCAAAGAAGTTAATGAGAACAAAGCAATTCAAGACATAATAAATAGGTTTGAATCAACCATAAGGAGAGAATTTTTAAGAGAAAATTGGGAAGAGAATCAAGAAGAAGAAAAGGCCAAAATTGGAAGAATAGTAGTATGGAATTTGCAAAATTTAGAACTATGTAATATCTATGTGTTAGATCAATATATTTGCCTATTTTAGAAATACTATTATAGGCTTCAAATCAGGGAATGGCTAAAGGCTTAATAGAATTGTTCTTTGGAAAAATTCTTAATCCTTGGGGAATAAAATTGGTAGAAGCTTGTAGAATATATGAAGGCGAATTAAGTAAAATAGATACTAGCTCTATAAGTAGCAAAGAAAGTATATACGAAGTGGAAAGTTTATATACTTCTAATAGTGATGAATCAAAATATTGAAGAAGGAGAAGTTTATTCTGAAGAGTATGAAAGACATGAAGAATACAATCAAATAATTGTATTCGATAAAAGTAAATATAAAAGAATTAGACAAAAGGGAATGGACCTTGCTTTAGAGAAAGGATTCAAGTCTAATTCCTTTTTAAGTAATCCTTTAATAGGAAAGATATAGTTTATTATGGAATATCCACTAAAGAATATAGCATTCCTACAAGAAATATAACAAGAATAATAAATATACCTTTGCTTATCAAGGTAGAAATAGAAAGCAAATTGTCAAAAATTAAAGAAGCTAATAGATCAAAGATAGGTTTTATTCACATTGGAGGAACATAAATACTTATAAAGGCTCATTTTAGGGAAGGAATAAACACCTCAATAAAGTTAATTTTAATAGATCATAGAATCAATGATAGAAAGGATTCTATCCTTGGATTACTACAAGTTAACCTTAGTTACCAAGAACTTACGTTTACAATATATCCAAAATACATTGTAAACATTAATGATAGAAATATTAATAAAACTTTAAGTTTAGCACATGAATTTGTCAAAGAAAACTTGATGAAAGATGGATTAATGCCATATAGTATTTATTATGTGATAAGTTATGCATTGACTAATAGTCATCAATATGATCTTTTTAAAGATAAATAATATATTGAATTAGATCCTATGTTCTCTGAAATAGGACAAATTCAAAAACCAGAAATGATCATTGAAATAAAACTACCCAAAGAATGGAAAATAGGTATTAGTGAAAAACTACTCCTAATAGGAGAAAGAGAAAAGCCTAAACTAATGGCATATGAGTCAAGAAAACTATTAGTCAAAATAGAACATGAACCAAGCCATAGAAATAGTAGGCTTAGGAGCTTTATTCTATCCTAAGAAAGATAAAGAGGTCTTAACTAGGATGACTAACATAAAACATGAGGTGGTGTTAGACACCTTAAAATTCCTTCTAGACAATTCAAAAAAAAAGGAGACTATTATCATGGGAAAGACTGGGATAACATTTCTATCATAATAGATACAAGAGCAGGAGTAACACATATCCATAGTGATACGATTCCACACTACAAATATCTGAACTCACTAAACCATATACATTTACAACTTTAATGGTGTAGTGACTACAGTGCATAAATATGCTAAAGTACCACTTCAAATAGAGGATAAAAATAAGAGTCAACATGAAATCACTATAATAGCTCATACTGAAACAAAAATGACTAAAAGTATAGAATTGATGTTAGGAAACATATTCTTAACATCACTATAGCCTTATAACATCCAAGAACATGCTTGAAGATTACCTTAAGTGAAAAAGAAGTAGTTATACCAAGATACTATGAAAACTAGTATCTATAGTACATACATATTCATTGGAATTAAGTATGAAAAATACAAAATATAATTCTTTCATACTTTTATAGACATAGAACCTAGGATATGTTTGGCCAAAACCAATGCATTTCCAAAGTAGTATTAGAAGAACACCTATCAAACTATGAAAGGTGTATCCATAGATGGAAGTATTATTCAATATAAAACAATAATAGAAAGAGTTATTGTCGTAATTGGTGGTATTGAAGCTATAATGTCACACCCCAAAACCCAAATCCGGGGACGTGGCAGACGCCGTGCACTCGTGAACGAGTCCCACGAATGCACAAGGCTCGGAACTTATTATACCACAATCTAATACCACAAAATCTAAAGATCAAATTTTTAAATTTGCCTTTATATCATAAAATCTCCAAATAAAGTCTAGCTTACAAGATCATGATTTATATCTAAAAACCCTGTTCCATTTACAAGATGGCTAGCCTTCTAACTCGTCACACCCCTCGTTTTTCCCTGTCCTTGACTTTGCTTCCTGAAATGGTGGACAAGGAAAAACTATGAAATAACTTAGTAAGTAAATATGGATAGCCCTTGGGTAAAATTTTAGCATGCCTAATAAATAGTTTAACATAACAAAACGTTCAATGATAAACCATTAATGCAAAATCAAATTCAGTTCAATAGCAAAGCGTTCAATGACAAACCGTTAATGTAAAATCAGATTCAGTTCAATAACAAAGCGTTCAATGACAAACCGTTAATGCAAAAGAAATTTCAGTAGTAGTCTCATCTATAAGTCATGGCCAATTTTAACAAACTCCCACTAGCAAGCGTCAGTAATTACCAGTCTTTAACAAACTCCCACTGGCAGGCGTCAGTAATTACCAATGTATCATCCCATTGGCAAGATTACAGAATGAACTGGTCATATTAGTAAACATGTCAACATGTGCCAGTGTTTGTAAACTCCCACTGGCGGGCATTAGTAATCATGACAATATCAGAGACAAAACCATGCAGGATTTACAAAAAAATCTATAATTCACAATCAATCTCAAATTTCAGAAATAAACAAGAAAATTTCCATGTGAGCATGGATTTAACAGAAAAACTCAGAATTTACAAAATTCTCAATTCATCAAGGTAGTTTAGTCAATTCCAAATAGGCATGCTCTACTTAATGCAAATGAAAACAATTTCATTTCAAACCAATCATGCTCGATGCAAATAAAATCAATTTAAACCTTGCCACCATCTCAAAAACAATTTAAAACATGCTTTGAAATTGAAAGGCGTTACCATAATTTACTTACCATAATTTACTTACCTTACTCGCACAAAACAGAAGGCTTAACCCAAGTGCTACGATGACAGAACGATCAAAACCTAATCACAATATTCCAAAGTTAATACCGCACTACCATAAATTCAAAATGAAATCATCATTTGGATTACTCCTAATCACAATGCTATTTTTATCAGCCTCCACATAACCGGACATCTTCAAATTTCATTCTTATTAGAAACAAAACATTTAAACCTTCCTATCATTGGCCATTAGTGCGTAAATAGTAATATATGAATAGTACTCATGAACAGTGCCCGTGAACAGTATTCACGCGGTGAACAGTAACAGTAATTGCAACTTCCAAAATTTTGGCAAAACAATAGCTAATTCACGGGGTTTTCTCTAGAGATCACAGCAGCCTAATTAACAAAATTCCTACATAAACCAAGCACAAAAACATATTTAAAATGCTGCCAAATTCTTTCCTTGTTTCGGCAGAAATTTTCAGATAGCAAAGGGGGTAGCAACTAACGGGCTCCTTCCACAATACACGAAAAATTGCAACAATGCAGGGCAGCAATTAATGGATTAAAAATCCAGACTGGAATAGCTGCTACCTACCCGAATTTCAGGCCAGCAAACCGGGTCTGGCGAGCTTGGTAGTCGGCGGGAGTTGGAGGGGAAGCTCACGGGGCTACCAAAATTTGAAGAAACAACAGATTTAAAATGAACCCAAGCTAAATCAAGCTGAAAGATGAAGTTCATGGCTGCGGCTTATCGAAAAAGCCCAGAAATTCGCACCCAATAAAACCGACGGACAGGGGAGGAAGAGCAGAGCATATCCGGGATTTTTGGGTTGAGAGAGAGAATTATAAGCCCCAAATCTTGTGATTGAACAAGAAAGAAGGAGAAAATTCAAGCTTTGCCACCAATTTTGTCAAAGAAATGAGTCGGTGGCTAGAGGGGCTGTCGGGGAGAAGAAGAACAAGAGCAAAATCGGGCCGAAGAAGAAAGAGGAAAAAGAAGAAAAAAAATAGCTGATCCTTATCCAAAATTTTCCTCTTTTAAGTCCCTCCAGTTTAGATATTTTAGCTAATAAGCCCCAAAATAATATTTTCTCACACAAAGGTCCTTAACTTAAATGCTAGAATTTCAAAAAACTTGGGATATTACATATAATTTCCCAAGTCTATGAAAGTAACAAACATGAGAATGACATTCTATTAGGAAACAATTTCCTAAGTCAATTCAAGTAGTATGTTCAAACTACATCATATGTCAAAATTTTATACATCTTGTGGACATTGGCTTTACACTTTTAGAATTTATAATGTTTATACTAAAGTAATAGAATCATTAAATTTCCACAACCAACGTGGTGAGGATAATAGAAAAACTTGATCAAAAGAGATTAGAAAACCAATGTTAGCATTGTGGAATAATCAAAAATCTTAAGAAGAAATAGCTCTAGAATCTATCTCAGAAGAACTACGAAGTAATTATGGAGAAGATCCTACAAAACTATGGGAGTTGATAAAACTTATATCACAATCAAATTGATAGACCCAAAAATTATCATTAGAGTTAAACCAATAATGTATAACCTTGAAGATAGAGAGGAATTTGATAAGCAAATTCAAGAATTAATGGCCCAAAAGATTATACAGGCCTTTAAGAGTCTACATAGTAATCGTGTCTTTATGGTAAGAAATCATAGTGAATTTATAAAAAAAAAAAAAAGCTAGAATGGTTGTCAATTACAAGCAACTTAATAGCAAGACAAAATTTGATGGTTAGTTTTTACCACATAAAGAAACTGTAATCAATAGCATTAGGGGAAAGAAGATATATTCAAAGGTTGACTACAAATTAGGATTTTGACAAATTAAGCTAGCTCTCAAAAGTATCCCACTAACAACCTTTCGTGCTCTTACAAGACACTGTGAGTGGTTAGTGATACTTTTTGAATTAAAAAATGCACCTTAAATATTTTAAAGAAGAATGGATAATGTATTTTCTTTCATCAAGAGATTTTGCATAGTTTATGTGGATGACATACTAATCTTCTCTTATAACGAAAAAGAACATTTATGTCATCTTAAGAAATTTGCATATTTATGCAAAAAACATAGAATATTACTTTTTAAAAAGAAAGCAGAGATAGGAAAAACCAAAATTAAATTCCTTGGATTAACAATTGATTCCACAGGAATAGAATTACAACCTTACATTAATGAAAAGATTTCAATGTTCCTAGATAAATTAGAATCAAAAGATCAGATTCAAAGGTTTTTAGGAATAGTCAATTATATAGAGTAGTTTATTCAAAACTTAGCTTAATTAAGACATCCTTTGCAAAAATTGCTCAGAATATAGGAAAATCAATAATGGGAAATTCATCACACCAATCATGTGAAAAGAATAAAAGAATATTGTAAAAACCTTCCTAGGTTACAATTGCCTTAAGACGATGAGTTAATTTTAGAATGTGATGCCTTAGAATTTTACTGGGGAGTACCTTTGAAAAATTCTCAAGAAAAAGTTTCTAGATATGCTAGTGGTACATTTTGATGTAGAAATTAGATATCATTCAAATCATAAAGAGTTATTGACTATTAAAAATGAAATAAAAAAGTTCAGTTTCTTCTTATTATCAAAGCATTTTAAGGTCATAATTGATAATATTCAAGTTAAGGGATTTATTTTTAATAAATGACCTCTAACATCAGAATATAAAATATATACAAATGGCAAACTTTCTTTGTTAAATATGATTTTGACATTGAACATGTCAAAAGCAATAATAATTGTCTTACAAATTTCTTGAGCAAACAAGGAGCTAATGGATGAGATCCTAAAACTCCAAAATAAAGGAAAAGACCTTATTCTTGAAGGTTAAAAGAAACTCATTGAAGGCAATAACCAAATTAAAGAAGGCCAAGAAAAGATGATTGAAGGCCAAGAGATAATGGATGAGGGCCATAACCTCATGGATGAAGGCTAAGAAAAAATTATTAAAGGCCATGAGTTATTAAATAAGGGACAAGATGCCCTTAAAAGGTCAAAGATTTGGTAGAAAAATTAATGAATTCCGAAGTAATTACTACGATCAGAATCAGCTCAAAAGAATCCAGTCATATATGGCAAAGAAAAGCTCCCAATAAGAGCTAAAAGAAAATTTTGAACAAGGTGATCCTTTAGTAGGGTTACTCAGAGAAAGTTTAAGAAAATTTGACTATTATGTCAAATACTCTCCCTTAGAAATGTCAACATTCCAAGCTGAAAAGTCAGCTATTCAAAATGCTGAAAACCATAACTTTCGACCTAATTACTCAAGAAAAAAGGAAAAGAAAGTTACAATAATAGACACCTTGTCAAAAATAATAATGAATGAAGAATATCTGCAGGAATATCACAGAGTTTGTAAAATGGCATATTCAATGAGGTTTACCGAGAATTGCCATCCTATCCATGAAAGGGATTTATCCCAAAATTAATTTCATGTAGGGTGCAAACGTAAAAACAATAAAAAAATTATTCAACTACGGTTTTGTAAACTGTATTTATCTCTCAAAAAATAATGAAGAAGCTTTAGAACTTCTAGAAGTTTTATGCTAAGGAGTAAAAGAGTTCAAGATTGGCACCAAGGCTCAAGGGGTAGTATTTTTCAAAATCTACTCTAGAGCACCAGAATGGGAGAAATCTCAATATTTCCCCAATCATCATATAGTCCAAATTGGAATTCAGTCCAAGAAGAACAAGGTAAAAGCAAATGAAGACCAAATTTTCCAAGATGTTGAAAAGTCTCTTTGTGGGATTGAATTCATCAAAGAAAGACAAGCTCTAAGATTCAAGGTTTTGTTGTACCTATGATTTTGATGATTACAAAACACATTTGAGTGACTAATTGATTCATTTAAGTGTGTAGTTAAAATGCCAAAAGATTGCAAAATAAGTAAACTTGGACTACACTTAAAAATGGACCAGAAAGGCTTGAATATCTGCAGAGAGCCGGCTCTTGAAAGTTGCAGCCAGTTTTGGTGAAATGGAATTGTAGAGAGTCGGCTCTGGAAGCTGCAGCCAGCTTTACAGGCAAAAATTTGAAGACTGTTGTTTGGCGCGCGCGGAGAAAGGACGCAAAGCCGGCTCCAACTTTATAGTCGACTGTGAAGGTGCATTTAATGCACAACGGTCGAGTTATTTGAAGATTATTTAATGTACTTAAAGTCGGAGTTGCAAAGCTGGCTCAAAGTCTTGCAGCCGGCTTTCGAGGAAAACAGAATGTGCAAGAATCCCCGCAAAACCGGCTGCAAAAATGGTGAGCCGGCTGTACAGAGCCGGCTCTAGAAAGTTAAGCCGGCTCTCCTGACAATTCTGTAGCTCGAGCTTTGTGTCCTGCAGGGCATTTAATGACCCCCAATAGCTAGAAACGGTTACTTTCGAGCAAGGGGCTATAGATATGGTTGGTAACATATATGAACAAGTTTAGAGAGCATTGTATTGAATATCTTTACCTACCTACATGAGATTTAACTTGAGATTTTGATCTTTGAGAGATCTTTGTTTGTAATCCTCTTCTTGTGCTATTAGTGAGTGATCTTGGGGATGTGTT
>BPVZ01000050.1:912074-926482 GCA_020521535.1 Rubroshorea leprosula | reverse complement strand
GTGCCTATGAAAGTAGTTGGGGAAAGTGAGGTGCCAAAGGAAGAAGTTGAATGGAATGATGAAGACTTGGTGAAGATCATGATCAACAACAAAGCAATCAACATGCTTCAATGTGCTCTCAATCCAACGGAATTCCATAGAGTTTTCGGGTGTGATACAGCTAAGGAGATATGGGACATGTTGGAGGTAACACATGAAGGAACAAGCCAAGTGAAGGAGTCAAAAATCAATAGATTCATTTACATGTATGAGTTTTTCAAGATGAAACCAGAGGAGAGCATTTAAGATATGTATACAAGATTGAATGATATAGTCACCAATCTAAAGGCTATTGGTAAAGTCTATCCTCCTCAAGAAGTGGTGAGAAAGGTTCTTAGAAGCTTGCTTAAGAGTTGGGAAGCCAAGAAGACGACAATTGAAGAATCTAAGGATCTCAACACTCTCAAGCTTGAAGATCTCATTGGTAAATTGATGACATATGAGATAGAAGTTCAAGGTGATGGTGGAGTTGAAAAGGTTGAGAAGAAGAAGAAGAATGTTGCTTAAAAGGCTAGCAACCAAAAGGAAGATAGTGAAGATGATGCTAGTAATGATGAGTCTAGCAATGAGGAGGACATCACCAAATTGATTTCAAAGGAAGTGAAGAGATTCATGAAGAAGAACATCAAGAGCAAGCTTGCAAAAAGAGATGAAGGAGAGTCTACCAAAAGGAGTGTGAAATGCTATGAGTGCAACAAGATAGGGCACTATAGAAATGAATGTCCCAAATTGAAGAAGGGTGAAAGGAAAAACAAGAAGAGCATGAAGAAGAAAGCTTTTACCGCCACTTGGAGCCATGATGAGACTAGCTCAACGGAAAGTGAAAGCTCCTTGGAAAATGGTGTTGCAAATCTTTGCTTCATGGCTCAAGAGGATAGCTACAATGATGAGGAGGTAAACTCTAACTTCTCTAGTTCAATTAATGAAAATTCATTTGAGTATTCTTATGATGATTTATGCAAAGTTCTTGATTGCTCTATGAATGACATTAAGAAACTAGGAAATGATAATATTGCTCTTACTAAAACCATTTCATTGCTTAGGAATGAGATTGAATCTCAAAACAAAATGAGGTTTTAGTTAAAGAGAATGCCTCTTTAAATGGTGAGATTGCTTCTTTAAAGAATGAGGAGTCTAATAATGCTTTGAAAAAAGAAAATGAGGATTTAAAGAAAGGAAAATGAAGATTTAAAGAAGGAAAATGAGGTTTTGAAGAGAAAAGCTTGTGATCTTGAGAATGTGATTTTCAAATTTACCTTGAGTAAAGAAAAATTTGATTCTATCTTAAAATCCCAAAGAAGTATTTATGATAAAGGGGGCATTGGATTTGATTATTCTAAAAAGCAAAAGACTTTTAAGACTACTTTTGTAAGAGCAAGTCCATCCTATCATCCTAGTGTTACTTGCTATTGTTGTGGTGCAAATGGACACTTTGCTTATGCTTGTCCTTTAAAAAGATTAATAGCTCAAGGTAAAGTGAAACAAATTTGGGTTCCAAAAGGAACTTTAAGCACTAACCCCCATGGACCCAAGCAAATTTGGGTACCAAAAATCAAAACTTAAGTTTGTTTTGTAAGAAAAGTTGATGGCAAAGTCATAAGGAAAGCAAAGTAGATCTTAAAAAGACTTATGCCTCAACAAGAATGTTGGAGTGAAAGTGCACAGAGAATTTGTTTTTGGATGCTCTACTCATGTGCTCAAATTGGTATCATTTATCCTATTGCATTTATTCATTAAGTATAATCACATTAGCATGACTATTAATTATTGGTTTATGTGTGTTCACTCTTTGATATATATGCTTGTTGAATATGATATCATTTGATGTGATTATTAAAGTTTATGCAAATTAATGAGCTTGGCATATTAGATCCTAATGCTTGATATGGCTTTTGAAATTAATGTATTTGCTTATTAGAATTTGTGTATATTGATGCTTTGATTTGGGTACCTTGATTATATTTATACTATTTGATGATGCATACATTGATATATGACTAAAGTTGCATTATCTAGTAGTTGATGTCCAATTTAAACTTAGTTAAATGAAGAAATATCAAATTAAGGTGCATTCTCTTCAAAACAGCCCCAAACTTTCTGTTTGTCCCAATCAAGGCCAATAGAGCTGGCTCATTCCTTTCCACAGTCGGCTCAACCCAAAAAAACTGAGAGTCTTCTCTCTCTAAACCACAACCGGCTCTAGGTTCACCAGCCGGCTCAACTGTAGGCGACCCGACCCGGACCCGCTTTACAGCCGGCTATGTAATTATAGCCGGCTCTCTTCAGATTTTTAAAGGCCTCGGGTTTCTCTCTCCCCACACAAACTAGCCAGATCTGTTTCATTTTCTCACCAAACCCACAACCTTTCCTCTCCCAAAACTCATCATTCACTCTCCCAAACACCAAAATCTCTCCAAATCTCCAAAACCCATTCGTTAAACACTCAAATACCATCAAATCCTTGCCTACCCAACACAAAACCTCAAGCTTTTCACTTCAATTTGTGTGGGATTTGCTGAGTTCTCTCTCTCATGGCTTCAAGAAGGGGCGGAAGCAAGAGGAAATAGATTGGGAGTTCTAGTGCTGGTGGCCAAGACCAGGAAGAAGGTAACCTTGTTGATAATGCTCTGTTTGTGGATGATGATGCCATTAATCGCTATAATTTTGTCAAAAACTTGGCTGTGCTACCATGCAATTGTGTGAAGTTTAGTCAATTTCCTCAAGGAGATATGCTTGTTGAACAGATATTTAGAGATATTGAGTGGATAAATTATTTAGAAATTAAGGAGCCTGTGTATCATGAAGTAGTTCATTAGTTTTATGCTAATTTGAAACCAAAAAGGAATACATGCCGCACCATGGTTTCTGGGATATCATTTCAGTTTTCACCAAGAGAAATTTGTGCTACATTAGAAATACCTGAAGGAGGAGATGATTAGTTTGAAGGTGTAAATATATCTGAAGTTAGAGCCACAATTGCCCCAAATTGTACTACTGGACAAATTAATGTGGGATTTCTTACACTAGAACACAGAGCTTTGCAGTGGATTATTAGTCGCATTCTTGCTCAGAGAAAGGGTTCCAAATCTATTGTACTTAGTGGTGATCTCTTATGGTTTGATTATCTTCTCAAAAGGAAGAGGTTGAACCTTAGAAGATTCATTTACTGGAACCTAATCAAGACTTATTCATCAAACATGGGTCTTCCTCATGGTGCTTTAATTACTAGATTGGTGAAGAGGAACAATGTTGATTTTACACCCTTTATGCTAGGAAAGGTTCAAAGTGGGACTACACTTAATAAAGCTTCCTTTGAGAATATGCAATATGAGTTTCGGAATGGTAGCTGGAGGACGAAAAGGGATCTAGTAATGGAACAGCAAAGTGATGAAGAAGAAGGTGATACAGATCAAGAAATGGCAGAACAAGGGGCAGAAGAACATGAAGATTACAGCCCAAGACCATTTCGAGCCTCCATGCAAAGAACTAACCGTGAAACCATGGAGTTAATGATATCTGAGATGCAGCAGCTGCACACCGACTTTTATGGTTTCTAGACAGAAATGAGAGGGAGAATGACTAACGTGGAGGGAAAGCTTGATCGGCTTGTTAACCATTTTTTTCCTCCACCCCCACCTGATGCCACCTAACTTGATATATCTTGAGTTTGGCTAATCTTTAGGATGGACATCTTAGGGTTATGCATGTTATGCTTTTCTTTGACTATAGATATTTCTTGAACATTTTTATCCTGTTTTATGAATGGAAATGACATTGCTTGTGTTATCATGCTTTGTGAATGGTTGTTTATGATTTTGATGATTATATGCTCTTATTGAGGGGGAGCATTTTGTGCTTAAATTGCTTTTCTTAATGGTTATCATGCTTAAATGCTTTAAAGATTGATGTGCATGAATTAAGGGGGAGTTTGTTGATTATGTGCTTTTTGATGAATGACAAAAAGGGGGAGAAGAATATGATGAATTTAATGTCATTTTCTAGAGTATCTTTGTGTTGAGATTCTAACTAATATTGAAGTATATATGTGCTTTCATTAATTCATTCTCAAAGTGTTTTGTCATCATCAAAAAAGGGGAGATTGTTGTACCTATGATTTTGATGATTACAAAACACATTTGAGTGATTAATTGGTTCATTTAAGTGTGTAGTTAAAATGTCAAAAGATTGCAAAATAAGTAAACTTGGACTGCACTTAAAAATGGACCAGAAAGGCTTGAATATCTACAGAGAGCCGGCTCTTGAAAGCTGCAGCCGGCTTTACAAGCAAAAATTTGAAGACCTTTGTTTGGCGCGCGTGGAGAAAGGATGCAAAGCCGGCTCCAACTTTATAGCCAGCTGTGAGGGTGTATTTAATGCACAACGGTCGAGTTATTTAAAGATTATTTAATGTATTTAAAGTTGGAGTTGCAAAGCCGGCTCAAAGTCTTGTAGCCGGCTCTCGAGGAAAATAGAATGTGCAGGAATCCCGCAAAGCCGGGTGCAAAAATGGTGAGCCAGCTGTATAGAGTCGGCTCTAGGAAGTTAAGTCGACTCTCTTGACAATTCTGTAGCTCGAGCTTTGTGTCCTGCAGGGCATTTAATGACCCCCAACGGCTAGAAACGGCTATTTTCGAGCAAGGGGCTATAAATATGGTTGGTAACATATATGAACAAGTTTAGAGAGTATTGTATTGAATATCTTTACCTACCTACATGAGATTTAACTTGAGATTTTGATTTTTAAGAGATCTTTGTTTGTAATCCTCTTCTTGTGCTATTAGTGAGTGCTATTGGGGATGTGTTGATTCCTTCAAGAGTGATCTGTAGAGAGGATCTTTGGGATTTAAGTGTAAAGGGGTGAGATTTGAGAGAAACCCTTGTTCTTGTAAAGGATTGAGTGGCTCCTTTAAGCCATCATTGTTTTTGTTAGTGGAGAGTGTGGAGGAAATCCTTGGAGAGTGAAGCCAAGGTAGAGGACTAGGCTCTAAGTGGTTGGACTGAACCTCTATAAACTCATTATGCAAACTCTTCTTCTCAACCCTCTCTTTAATTTTTGTTTGGTGGTTGCAAAGAGGTGAAAATTCTCCAACTCCAATTCACCCCCCCTCTTGGAGTGCATTGAGTCAACATGTTTTACTCCAGACCTTTGACAAAATGATAGAGATGAAGAAGGCATGGACTTATGGCTTCTCTAATGAAATATCAACAGTATCCACTAGCGTAAGATTAATGACAAGCATCAATGTATTCAAAATAAAGTAGAAAAGAAAGGAAATGTTTGAAAATTTGGTCCTAGCCAGTAAAGCAATCCATAATAGACTATGCAAGCTGTTAAACCATAATAATCATTGCGATTTTTGCTTAAAAAAAAAAAAGAATTTTCAAAAGGAAAAACAGACCCATGTGATGAAGGAACCACTTCCTTAGGTAGTGAAAAGGATCTCATCATCCTCTGAAGAATCTAATGAATAAAGACATAAGCTCTTACGTTACTAAAGAAAAAAATAAGTGTCGACAAGATTCCATGTAATCTGTTTTAGTAAAAGCCAAAAGTAAGTCTAGATTACTAGACAGTTATGGAAACTTTAAACGTCAACAATGATGGAAGAAAAGATTCTAAGGAGTGCTATAAAAAGCCTCCTATAAGTTGTAACAGTTATTGGGCATTTGAATACCCAAATACCTTACTTGAAAGCCTTTTACCATGCATCTATAAACACCCTTCAAAAGGAAATGGAACTTTTGCTTTCTCTTAGAAATAAAATCATGTTTTAGAAAAATTCTTGTGTTTATATCCTTCTTTATTTCCATCATAAAATAAAATGAGAAGAATCCTAAAGAAACTTAAGCAGTAGTAAAGTCACTTGCCTTGTCCAAATACCCATTGTAGCTTGAGTTTGGCATTGAGGGTTGGACGAAGAAAGCATTTGCTTGACTGAAGGCTAAACCAAAGGATTTTTAGTAAAGTTCTAACTCATATATTTTATCATGTGAAAGTAAAGTGGGCATAGAAACAACTATATTATTCTTTAACATTAGATTATCTTTTAAGATGAGAAATGATGGGGAAATAGTACCTGACCTCTTATATTTTGAATAGAAAAGTCCATTTTTATATCAAATCATTGTAATCTAAGATGCTTGATTTTATTTAAGAAATTGATGTAGATAAGAAGGTTTATGAGCAACAATGCCAATATTATAAAGATAAAATAGTAAAAAAATTTAAAAAAAGAAGCAATATTGAAGATGAATATAGTCCATCTAAGAATCTCAAAAAATTGAAGCAAACAATTAGAGATTTAAATGAAGATATAAAAAGATTAAAAAAGGCTAAGCAAAGATTATCTTTATTAGCAACCTAATAGATCTAATTCCGTGTTTACCGAGCTTTGTCATAACTCAAATTTTTAATAGAATTTTATTTCTAGTCTTATTTTTATTTTAACTAATCTGTTTTTATCTTTGTTTTCCTTGTTAGGTTCATGAGTAAAATGGGGGATTTTTGTGAAGGATTGGAAAGAAGTTGAGGATGAGGGATCCAATTGAAGAAATGAAAAGTTGAAGGGTGAAATGCATTAAAGTTCAACCCAAAACCCATTTACACCTTAAACCCATCTTAAATGGCCCAATTCCAACCCATTTCAATTTTAAGCCTTAAACCCAAAAACCCAAAGCTTACCAACTGCCCAAGTCCAAAATCCCAAAACAAAACCCAAAACCAAACCCAAAACTCAAAAACAAAAAAAAAGGGAGGGGACGGTCTCTGGAATCTTCTTCAAAGTCAACTCTCTCTTTTAAATGGGGAAACACAGCCGAAACACAAGGGGAGAGGACCGGCAGAACAGAATACCAAAAACAGAAACGCCCCTGCCTCGCACCAAGCCCTGCGCCCTGCGCCCCTACGCCTCTACCCCTGCACCTGCCCTGCACCAGATCCTGGCCTTGCTCTGCACCGAGCCCTGCGCCCCTGCTGCACCGAGCCTGCGCCTGGATCACGCCCAGATTTCCTTGCTATGCGCCCCCTGCTGCGTTGACCCTGCTGCTGCGCCTTTGCCCCTGCAGCCAACCGAGCATGAGACAAACCTGCAGGATGACATCACGCTCCAGCTTTCTTGGCTGCTCTGCAGGGCCAGTTTTGGCCTCACCCGATCAATGGTGGAAGGAAAAAGAAGAAAATTGAAGGGTTTGGATGAGGAGAGAAGAAGGGTTTTTAGGGTTTCTATGTTTGGGTATAAATAGAGGGTTTTAGGTTAGAAACAGGGGGTTCTTTGGTTTTGAGTTTTGGTGTTGACGGCAAAGAAAAGAAAGGGATCTCGGCTAGAAGGAAGCAGCAGCTTGAGAGGAGATCATTAAGCTCTTAAAGGAGTGACTGTTTTTGGAAGCTGCGTTTCTGGATTTATCTTTCCTTTAGGTATTTTTCTTCAACAGAGGAGTTCTTTTGGGGAGACAGTGAGGGGAATGATCTGGGCTTGATCCCGTGGGTGGGATCCGCCCGATCGGACTCCGACCTGTTACCCAGAAAGCTCCGCCGTGTTTGTTTCTTTTGTGCTCCTGTTTCCGTGACATGCTTTTGTGATGTTTACATTTGTATATGTTTACCTGAAAATGAATGAGAATCCAAGATTAACTAAGTTATTGTGTTTTGATGAATTTGCTCTTTCTTTGCTGATTGGCGAATGTGATTTTCTCATGACAACGTGTTCTTTCTTTTCTTTTAAAGACATGAACCTAGTTGCAAGCCTTTATGCATGTTTGATCTGTATTTGCTTATTTTTGAATAACGGGTCATGTTTCTGGGTTGGGTCAATCCGACCCAATTCAATATTAAAAAAAAAACTAAAAAAAAGGCTAAAAGGTAAAAAAAAATTATTAATATAAAATTATTAATTAATTAAAAGAGTTAATTTAATTTATGATTAATGAAGTTAATTAATTTTAATTAAAATAAATTAATCATATTTATTGAGTTTGATTTGAGATAATTAGATTTATTTAGTTATTTCAATTAATGATTAGTAGATATGATTAATTAATTTTAATTAATTTTGATTAATGTTAAGTTAATTATTTAATTAAGTTAATTATCTTGATTAATTAATTTTAATTTTCAATTAACTTCAATCTTGGTCAAAGTCAAAGTTTTCTTTTATTTTATCTCAATTCCACCCACAAGTTTTATGATTAAGCAATTCAGTCCCAAAGTTTCAAATCTTTTTAAATCAGTCCTTTATGTTTTCGAATTTAATCAAATTAGTTCCTTTAATGTTATTTGTGCTTATGATGCATGCATGTCTTTGATTTTGTCCATTTTAGCCCAAAAATTTAAAAAAAAAAATGTTTCAATTTGGTTTACCCTTCTTTCAAGTTTGCTTATTAAGACTCAAACATAAACATGATGAATCAATTGAATCAAAACCCCAATTTTAAAGTATGCAACCGTGTTTAAACGGAGGATTGTGAGGTGCGCGTATGCCCTTTCTCACTCTTAATCGAACCCCCAAACCCTGATCTCTGCGCAGACTTGTTTTAGGTGACTTGTCCCACCTTATAATTTGGACGAGTGGCGACTCTCCTTCTCTTTTTATATTTTCACACTTAATTCCATTTTTAAGTGGTCGTCAACAAGCTTAATATACCAGCTACTTATTAGTCAATAGTAGTTTGAGTTAGGTTTCGAAAACCCATTAGAAATCTCGTATTAGAGCCATAAAAGAATTAAAATACAATGATGTTAAGAATGTATTTAAGAAGAAAAGTCAAATTTTGTGAACAACAAATTGGTATAATCTCAAAAATTATAGAATTAGAAAGGATGATCCTTTATAGAACTGATAAATTATTATGGGATAGTTATACTCTTGAAGTGAGAAGAGCAATAGCTTTGGAAGAATTAAAAATCTTAGCAAGATAAAATAAAAATTAGTTTTGAAACAAACTCAAGTTTAGTGACTAAAGTGTTAACTCAACAAAAGATGAAAATTGAACATAACGGTTAGGACCATGAAATGTTTGGTCAAAGGGCAAGAACCCGATTCAGTAAGTTAAAGGGTAACCCTGACTTACAAATTGGAGAGCAAAAACCCTTAAAGTCAAAAAGTTGAAGGGCAAAGCATAGGTACTTGCCAGCCAATCTCATTTCCAACTTTCAACTCTATCCATTGCTTTCCTCAAAATAATAATTCTACCCATTGCTAACCACTTTGTTTTAGTTTTTATTTGTTTATATTTGTTTTTTTATCTGACGCCCTTAATTTCAACACTAGTTTAGGCCCTAAACTTTTGAATATGTATCAAAACATCTTTAAATTTCAGAAAGTAAATTTGAAAATTATCATTGATTTGGGGAAAACAAAGATATATATATCAACATTAGGGACCTACTTGAACAAATTAGTAAAAGGAATAGTTCTGAAAACTAAAAAGACAAATGTGTCCTTAACTTCTTCTTCTTTTCTACTCCTTCCCTCGTGTCCCATCATTGAATCAAAGATCGATTAGGACCCCTTTTGGTCTTTTCTCCTCCACCATTGATTGGCCTCTTCTTCTCCATCACCTTTCTCAATAACCTTTTTTTAGTACCTTCATCGATCACACATATGATATTGTAATACCCCAAAATTTTTAGAGCATTAAAGTAAGTTAGGGACCTAATTGTGAGGAAATACCATTAATGAATGTAATAGCAACAATTTTCAAAAGTTTGGGGACCTAAAAGAAAGGAAATTAGGATAAGGATGGCTGAGTTGTTCTTTCTTTTTCTTTTTCTTCTTCCTTATCCGCGCATCTGCTCTTCTTTCTTCTCCCCTGCACCCGACAAGCCCCCCCCCTAGCCACTGACGCACTCCTCTTGAGAAATTCGGCAAAAAGGCTTGAATTTTCCTCTTCCTTTCTTGTTAAATCACAAGATTTGGGGCTTAGAATCTTCCCTCTCAACCCAGAAAATCCCGGTTCTGCTCTGCTCTTCTCCCATGCCCGCCGCCTGCTGTGGGTTTGAATTTCTGGGCATTTTTCGGGTAAGCCACAGCCAAGAAATCATCTCTTTAACCTTGATTTAGGTTGGGTTATGCTAATTTCTGTTTATTTCCCTCAATTTTTTTGGGTAGTCCGTGAGTTTCCTGCAGCTTGCCGCCGGCTTCTTCTTCCCCTGCTAGCTCCGGTTCTTGCTGGAAAATTCTGGTATGATGGCCACTTCTTTAAGCCCTAAATTAGCCCTTTAATTGCTGCTTTGTGTGTGTCCGAATTGTGCCGGAAATGGGGAGGAATTCCGGTAGTATTTTAAATGTGATTTAAGCTTGATTATGTAGAATTTAGCTTGAATTAGCTGCTGTGATGTTTTGTGTGAGAAATCCCGGGTGTGAGTGTGGTTTTTGCCGAGCCATTTTCTCCATTTTTCTATCCTGGGAGTTGGTAGCTTAAGTGGGTTTTTGTTTAATTTAAGTGGAAATTAGCTTAAATTAAGTGGGATTTATATGATTGAGTGTTAATTGACTACTGTGTGATTTTTGGAGAAAATCCCGTGAATTAGCTAGTGTTTTGGACAATTTTGGAAGTGCAGTTACTGTTTACGGTACTGTTCATAGGTACTGTTCACGGGTACTGTTCATGGGCACTGTTTACACCAGGAGAGTCAACATTAACAGGGATTTAAGTGATTAGTTTGTGATATAAGAACGAATTTGGAGATATTTGATAATGTGGAGATTTATAGAAATAGTATCGTGATTAAGAGTAGTCTTAATTATGATTTTAGTGTGAATTTGTGGTGATACGATAATTAATTGTGGATATTTTGATTAGGTTTCCGATTGTTTTGTCAGTTAGCATTGAGATTGAATCTTCAATTTATGCGAGTGAGGTAAGTAAATTATGATAACGCCCTTTGATTTTAAAAGCATGTTTTGATTTGTTTTTGAAGTGGTGGCGGGACTAAACCCGTTTTACACAAGTATGACTGATTTGAAGTGAAATGTTTTATGCTTTTCATTAAATTGAGCATGCCTACTTGAAATTTAAGTGACTATCCGGATGATCTGAAAGTGATTGTGAATTGTGATTTTCTTGTTAACTTCTGCCTGTTTTGTCTTCGATGTGGTCATGTTATTAGTGACCCCGCTAGTGGGGGAGGTTATAAACGCTAGCACATGTCGGCAC
This sequence comes from Rubroshorea leprosula, assembly GCA_020521535.1. Taxonomy (NCBI): domain Eukaryota; kingdom Viridiplantae; phylum Streptophyta; class Magnoliopsida; order Malvales; family Dipterocarpaceae; genus Rubroshorea; species Rubroshorea leprosula. The sequence continues at coordinate 915,289 of BPVZ01000050.1, read as the reverse complement.
ATGTCGATATGTTATTCGTGACCCTGCTAGTGGGGGAGGTTATAAACGCTAGCACATGTCGGCACATGTCGATATGTTATTCGTGACCCTGCTAGTGGGGGAAGTTATAAACGCTAGCACATGTCGACATGTTATTGATAGAACCGGTTCGTTGAGTGACCCTGCTTGTGGGGGTTATACACCAGCAAATAGTGACCCTGCTTGTGGGGATTATACACCAGCAAACAGTGACCCTGCTTGTGGGGATTATACACCAGCAAATAGTGACCCTGCTTGTGGGGATTATACACCAGCAAACAGTGCGCTTGCCAGTGGGTGTTAGACGTTGGCCGTGACCTATAGAGGAGACGTCTATTTTGTTCCTGTACTGTATCCGTTTTGCGTGATTGCGCATGTTGGTATGCTATAAGTTTAATTAAGGGCTATCCATATTTATTTACTGAGTTATCTCATAGTTTTTCCTTGTCCACCATTTTAGGAAGTGAAACCGAGGACGAGGAAACCACGGGAAGTGACGAGTTAGAAAGTTAGCCATTTCGAGATTGATATAGATTTTAGAAATAAATCGTGATTTTGTAAGCTAGAGTGTATTTGGAGATTTATGATATCGGAGAAATTTTAAAGATTTGATCTTCAGATTTTGATGGTATCAAATTGTGATATGATAAGTTCCGAGCCTTGTGCATTTGTGAGACTCGTCTCACGAGTGCATGGCGTCTGTCGCGCTCGGATTTGGGTTCTGGGGCGTGACAGATATTTAGCGAGCAATTGTCTCCCCGTCCCCTTCCATATTTTTCCCTTTCCACTTCTCCAATTTATCCCCTTCCCCAATTCTTTGATTTTATATCTAACAATTTCCCCTTTTCTCCCCTTAATAACAGCAAACCTAGGTCTAAGATACAAGCTCAAGAGCCTGGCTAATAAGGAGGAAAATTGATGATGATGATGGTGACAATGATGATGATTAAAGGGAAAGAGAGGTAAGTTTTGGGTTTTAGTCTGAGGCCTCACTATAAATAGAAATGTTAGGTGAGAAAAGGGGTAGATTTTCTAGGTTTTGAGTGGAGGGAGCCAACGTCTAAAGATATAGTTCCTAGGAGAAATTGTGAACTTTTGTTCTACGTACCCACCATTTAGGAACCAAGCAAATTTTATTACGGTATAACTAATCCATGGACCTTCATAGTTGGGTATTCTGAAATAGTTATTTCATTTTGTTTTTTTTTTTTTTTCTTTATAGTTTTCTTGCTTACCTTGCATTTATTTGGTGGTTTTAGCATTATTTTGGATTGGGGAAGTTGGGAGGAAAGAGGAGGAGGGGGAGCTGCTTTTTGCTAGTATCGGGGTTATTGATTTTAAGGGAGGTGGAAGGAGATGGAAGGAACTGAAATCCCTTTTATTGTTCTAGTTTTAATCCCTTTAAATCAAAAGTATTAAAAAAGATTAGTTCTATATATTTAATTTTTTTTAAAAATAAATATATAAAAATATTTTATATCAATTTTTTAATTAATAAATTCTAAAAATTTTATTTTATTTTTTAAAATTATTTAATTAAATAAAAAATTATTTTTTCCCTTTTATTTTTATCTATCTAAATAAAATTAAATCAATTATTTCTTTTTCTTCACCTCTCCTTTCTTTTTTCTCTTATTTCTTTTCTTCCCTTTATTAATTTTTATCCAAATAAATGTTTAAGCAATGATAATGCAAGATCCTTAAGTTTATGGTTTGAGGAAGAAAAGGGAAGAATTTTACAATAAAAGACCACGTGGACAGGGACGGTAGATATAATAAGGGCGCGAGGCCTTGCTCTTTTGAAAAAAAGAAAAGTACTTTTTAGTATTTGGGAAATGCTTTTTATATAATATTTTTATTTTATTTTTTTGTACAACTTGACGTGTTATTAAAGTAATTGATCTTTTTAATTTATGTGAGACTTGTGATATTGAATGCATCTACTCATTTAATGACATGTGAAAGTTGTATAAAAAAGTAAGACAAAAATGTTGTCCTCATAGCACTATCTTTAGTATTTTATGAAAATCTTAATAAATAAATTATTATATATTTAAATTTAATAAAATAATAAGTATCAGATTTGAAATTTTTTGTACATATTTCAAGAGAAAAAAAAGTTTACTCTAATATGTATTTGAAATAAAAGAAAATAAATCTATAAAATGTTTTTTTTTATTATTATTATTATTAAAAAATAATATAAAATAATTATTTAAAAAAATTAAAATCGTAAAAATAGTTTTCAAAATCTCTAACTAACTTCAAAATTTCTAAAACCAAATTTTACTCGATTCCACATTCATTCTTCTCTCCTTACGATAGAGATGTTATGTCCTGTATTAGTTAGAAAATTCTATTAAGTCTCTTTTTGTCCTTTATTTTTAATTTTTTCTTATACATTATTAATTTTTTAATTAATTAAACAATTTGATGACAAAAATGATAATTTGGTTTCTTACTTTTTGAAAATAGCAATCATATCTAATTTAGAAATTGGCTACAATACTTATTTTATAGATTAAATAATTTAATTTCATAGTGTCATAGATAATTTTATTTCATTATTATTAAATTATAAATAAAACTTTTAATTTTTTTAATGGTACTATGAATTTAAATTACTTTGTTATTAGTGAAAATTTCATCTAGAACTCTTATAACATAAGCAAATAAAATATTTTAATTTTATGATATCATAATTCCTGTTGAGTCATTTTTTATTTTATATATGTTATAATTTATATTATATTTGTAAATAATAAAAAAAAAATTGGCACCCTCTCTTAAATTTTGTTCGAGCTTCGTCGCTATAAGGTCATAAACTAGGAGAAAGTATGCAGAATTTTTATTGAAATCTAGGTTTTTTTAGTAATGGAAGCCTGGAATGTGCTAACTTTGTTTGTTAGTCTTTTTTTTTTTTTTTTTTTTTTTTAAAGGTGTTTGATGGGTTGGAAGTTTAGAAAGTTTGGTACAGTAGCGTTAGATTTACTTGTTTGTGGGTTAAAAACGTTGTGGGCTGTGTTTTCGTGTTTGGTTAGGTTCAGTTGTCTGTAACCGTGGGATCCTGAGAAAATGAAGAAGAAATTGTGCAAGTCTCGGTTTTGTAATTTGTGGTTGTTGGTCTTGGTGCAGAAAATGATGTTGGTGCTTTTTCTATAAACACTAAATACTGAGAAAAATGATTTAGAAATAAT
>BPVZ01000050.1:869148-897223 GCA_020521535.1 Rubroshorea leprosula | reverse complement strand
TTTTTTCTGTATTGAAGCAAGTTTATATAGGAAAAATAAATCTTGATTTTGATTCTATGATGTACTTTTTAATATGGAAGTCTAGATTGTATATATAATAAGTTGATTTTAACAGTGACATGGAAAGTGGATCAATTACCAATTCATCAAGATTAAAAACAAGCAGATCAGATGATGAGATTGGATGGAAATATAATAAGTTGCAAGATCCTAATAACTCAAGTCGGGTGGTCTTTAACTTTTGTAATAAAGTTACCACTGGTGGTATCACCAGAGCTAAAAGGCATATTTTAAAACTTGAGAATATTGGTTTTTATGATTTTTGATAATTTTTATAAACTCTTAGGTCAATTTATGCTTTTTATTACTAGATTTGTCTCTTATTTTAATTATTAGATTTATATTTTAATTTTTTTATTAAATACTGTTATTTGTCTATAGCGGCCGCTATGCTACCATAGTGGATTTTGGCCTTTCTGCTATTTGCTGTTATCTGCTATTGATAACACTGGTTTCAAAACACTGGTCAATAGTCTTCCACCTTTGTTCCTAGGGTTAATCACAAAAGCTGTTAGTTAATGTATTTTTGCCTAAAATCTCAACTTCAATCGATTTTACCCGATTTGATCACCAATCAAATGTAATTGAGTTCATTTTTTCATAAATTAAGTGAAGTATGAGATGATTGAATTAAATTAAGAATTTGATTTATGTAATTTCGTGCATTTTTGTTATTGTAGTACTGGAGTTTAGGTGGAGCTGGAAGATGGATCAAGGGAGGCAGGTATTCATGGTGGATCTTCTAGAGAGATATGCGGCCAAGGGGCGGGGTGTTGTTACTTGTATGGCAGCTGGAAACGATGTAATTGTATTGGGAACAAGCAAAGGGTGGGTTATCAGATATGATTTTGGGGTTGGAGATTCCAATGGTATTGTTCTTCTTATACACTTACCCTTTTACTTCCTGTGCTGAATATGTTCCTTCTTTTTATTGGATTTATCGTAAAGCTCTTATGGGGATTTTGTAGATGTATGCAATATTCAAATTTTATGGTATTTAGTAGCTGAAACATAATACTGTAAACGTGCTTCCATGTATATGCTTGTAAAGCAAGCTAAGCTTCTGAAATTCAATTTCTTGAACTTAGTGCTATTAGGCTTGCCTTTAACCTGATTCTTGATCTGCTTCAAATAAGATAACCTTGTAACATATTTCAAAGTTATCTAGCTGAGTGGAGGTGAGTGAGTGATTATAAAGTTTAGTTGTAACATGATTGTCTCCAGCTTTTATAACCTGAGGCTTGGCTTGAAAATGGTCCCAATTGTCTATTTACAACCTAGGATTAGATGGAAGCATTTCTAATTTTTCTTTTTCTTTGGAAGATATTGATCTCTCTGTGGGCCGAAGTGGTGAGCAATCCATCCATAGAGTTTTTGTTGATCCTGGAGGCAGCCATTGTATTGCTACTGTTGTTGGTGGTGGAGCTACTGATACTTTTTATACTCATGCAAAGTGGAGTAAGCCTCGTTTATTGGGCAGATTGAAAGGTTTAGTTGTGAATGCTGTTGCTTGGAATAGACAACAGATAACAGAAGGTAATTTAATACACCTGTTACTCATTTTTACCAGTTTGAGGGTTAGAATCATGCTATTATTTCTTTCCTTTTTCTTAACACAGCATCTACAAGGGAAGTTATTCTCGGGACAGAAACTGGCCAACTCTATGAGTTGGCTGTGGATGAGAAGGACAAGAAGGAAAAATATATTAAGCCTTTATTTGAATTAACAGAACTTCCAGAAGCTATCATGGGTTTGCAGGTACTCTTCCAACTTGCTTGGTAGAGTGGGCTCCATATGCAAGTTGATTCTTCTTTGTTAGTACCTTTTTACTAATGGTTGTATAAGGTCTTGTATAGATGGTTGTTTTTATTGCCTTGGCTTGTCTACATTTTCTTTTATTTCATATGGGCAGCTAGTTGGTCCATCACCCTTTTTTTCCTTGGTAGAGAGAAGTTGATTTCTGGATTTCAAGTACTGATGTACAACTCATTGTTAACATGTTTCTTTATTTTTCTCATCTTTTTAAATAATAGGTTTATAGCTCATGGGACAATTAGGAAAGCTAGCATTCGCATTAACTTTTTTTTCTTCTATATTACTGAAACTAAATCTGCACAGATGGAAACAGCTAGTTTAATGAATGGTACGAGATATTATGTGATGGCAGTTACTCCTACAAGACTGTATTCTTTCACTGGAACTGGATCATTAGAGGTAAGTTAAGCTCACTTGACCGCTCTCTGAGTTGAGGTTCAAGAATGGCCCAAATGAAATATGATGTTGTGAGCCATTCTGCATTTTACATGCTAAATTGTTACTTTTTTTGTTGATGTTTCTCTTTCTACTATGCGCGCACATGTATGCACTCACATAAAACACCTGCAAATATTTATCTGGTCTACTCTAAAGCTTCAACTTAATAAGAACCCTTGATTTTACCATTTACATTTGTTGTCAGTTGGAGTTTGTAAAGTTAACATACTCTTCTCCAAGCAATGAAAAGTTTTATTTGTTTCATTTTCTTGGTGAGCTGATTATAATTTTTTTGGGTAAAACCACCCATTTCTTTGTGGCAGTTGGAGGCTTCTGGTCTTTCAAGTTTATAGACCATACCTTGTTTTCATTAGTTCTTGATGCATTCTCTTATTTATCAATTAGCTAAGCCCATTGGTTTTTCTCAGCATTGAAGTACACCTTTTTTTCCCTGACTGGATGTTCTGTATAATAGATATCTAGTGGTGCCTGCATGGATGTTGCCCTCCAAAATGTTACTTTGGTGGCCATGCTTTTAGCATTTTAAGTGCAGTAAATTTCTTGTAAAACCTTCTACATTTAGCATCATAAGATAAGAAAAAAGTTGCCCATTTTCCTGGCTATGTTCTTATCCTACGAGTTCTTCCAATGACTTGAACAACCTTTTATTTGCATAGAGCCTTTTCTGAGTTAGAGTGCAGTAATAAGTAAACTTTATATTCATGTATTTTCTTATTTTCTTTTATTTGTAGACTGTGTTTGCTAGTTACCTAGAACGTGTTGTGCATTTCATGGAACTTCCTGGTGAAATACCAAACAGGCAAGTATGTTTGTATATATTTATTTTATAGTTTTGAACTATTTATGACAGAAAATAAAACTTGGATGGTGGAAATCTTATTATTATTGTGTTTAGGTTTGTTATTAGAATCAATCTTGTTCTTTTATAGTTGGTACCTGTTAAATCTTTTGAGCTTTCTTTATGAGTATTTGATTTCTTTTACCATTATTGTTTTCTTTCAGTGAGCTACATTTCTTTATGAAGCAACGAAGAGCTGTTCATTTTGCATGGCTTTCTGGGGCAGGTATTTACCACGGTGGCCTAAATTTTGGGGCACAGCTTAGGTAGAGAATCAAACCCTACACCTTTTCTTTTGTAAATCATCTGTTAGTGGTCATGCATTGTTACTAGTTTCTCTTCGTTGTCTCATTCTCAAACTTTGAATGTGTATTTTCTTATTTTCATTGCTGTTGACCTTTTTTAAATCTTTTATCTGATGTAGTTCTTGTATTGATCTATACTTATGATTTTTTATTTGGAATATTGCTGTATAGTTCTCCAAATGGTGATCAAAACTTTGTGGAGAACAAAGCCTTGTTGGACTATTCAAAGTTGTCTAATGGTGCAGAAGTGGTCAAACCTAGTTCCATGGCAGTGTCTGAGTTTCACTTCCTGCTTCTTATTGGGAATAAGGTTAAGGTGTGTTTAATAAGCTTATTATATACTCTTTTACTTTTGTTAACATTCATAGTTGGTCTCCTGGGCAAAGCTACAGCTATTCTGGAAATTAGGTTTTTGTTTTTTTAGGCTACTACTAGTAATGAGTATAATGCCTTTAGGTCTGTTTTGTTTTTGGCTTTTTATAATCAAGTCCAAGGATTTCTGGATAGCTTTGTTTTATAGTGCACCTAGGATTGCCTGCCTATGCATTTGCCTTGTTCTTTTAGCTTCACATCTGTTTATTCTCTTCTTTAAATGTTGTACAGGTTGTAAATAGAATTAGTGAGCAAATAGTAGAAGAACTTCAGTTTGATCTAACTTCTGAGTCAAATTCAAGGGGTATCATTGGACTATGCAGTGATGCTTCTGCAGGGTTATTCTATGCCTATGACCAGAATTCCATCTATCAGGTCTACCACTTATGACTTAGAATGACTGTCTGCTTTGGTCTATGTTGCACGAGACTAATTTTCTTTGTCTTTTTTGACCTGAGAATGTATTTAGGTCTCTGTGAATGATGAAGGACGTAATATGTGGAAGGTGTATCTGGACATGAAAGAATACGCTGCTGCATTAGCACATTGCCGCGACCCACTCCAGAGAGATCGAGTTTATTTAGTTCAGGTTATAGCAAATTTTCATCTTTTATTTGATTTTAAAAAGTGTTTTTTTTTTTTTTTTGGGTTATTTGATTTTTTTTTCTCTGCTTCATAAGATGGAATTACATTACTTCCAGAATTAATACTTTTGTTTAGAGTCTCTTGCTACGATTTAGGTTGTTACTGAGATAATGTTTTATGCAGGCAGAAGCTGCATTCAACTCCAAGGATTTTCTGAGAGCTGCATCTTTTTATGCAAAAGTGACTTCTCTTTCCTAATTTATTGTATTTGTGTGTTCAATTCATCAGCAGAAAGCATGCACTCTGATTGTTTATTTTAAAGTCATGGTAATATTGAAGCTATCATCTGAAAAGCAATCTAGAAGTCATATATGTCTCAATTGATAAGTTTTTAAGACTTTTAACTGTAGCTACATATCCTGAAGGGAATATTTCATAAACTGGATTTTGGAGTTTTATGAACACTGCAAACCTGTGTAAATTATTATTAATTAAAAAGTTGGATTTGAAACATTAAAATAGTCTATCTATCTATCTATCTATCTATCTATCTATCTTTTTTTTCAATAATGTTGCTTTTAGTTTCTCTAGTAAAATCTAACAACTTTTTAACAATTTATTGCTCTTTTCCACTTTCTAGTCAATGTGTGACTTCATAACAAAGCACCATATTAGTAACCATATTAGCAATTGATTGCGTAGGCGTATTAAGGTCTCTTAATTTAGCTTAGAAGCTAAAGTTTAAATGCTTCATTTACATAGACTCATGGGAAACATTTTTTTTTCCCATTAATTCCTAGTTGAATGAAAATTTTGTGACTGGTAAAATATCTATTTTTTTCAGATTAACCACATATTATCATTTGAGGAGATCACTCTGAAATTTATTAGTGTAAGCGAACAGGTAATTCTGGTATTTTTCATGTTTTTCATATTTATAAATATGTATTATAAAATTATTATGTTGATTTTCATTTTTGCTTGAGTATGTTTTATTATTGTTGCTGCAAGCAAACAAAGTGCCTTCAAATTTCCTTTTAGGGGGAAATAAGAAATGAATTCAGACATTATTTAGGTTTAATTATTTGTTTGATTTGACAGAATTTGAATGCCAGTTTTACGAATATTTTAATCTCTATTGGCATTACCTAAAACTAGTTAAGTGAGAGGTATCCATTGAACCAAGGTTTTCAATTTGACAACTGTAGTGAAATTTCTCCCTCTCTTGCACCTTAGCTGAAGTATATAATGTGCTGAGTTACTGGAGTTCAATTAGAATATTGCCTTAAAAATCAGTCGTTTGTGGTGCTTCATTGAATTTACTACAATGGGTTCAATAAGTTTGGTCTAGTCTAAAGTCATTGCTCATTACAAGCATTTGGATTTGAAAAGCTCTCATGTGCTCTGGTTACCTACAGGATGCTCTAAGAACCTTCTTATTGAGGAAGCTTGATAATCTTGCGAAGGATGATAAATGCCAAATAACTATGATTTCCACATGGGCTACTGAACTTTACTTGGACAAGGTTTTGATTCTTTCTTTAACTATTATCTTATCCATTTGCTTTCTCTCTTTGCCTCCAATCATGTGTACGTAGCTTGCAAATTGAAATTCACAATTGGCAATTGTTATGATGAGTAAGGTGCCCAGGAAAAAAAAATGCTTTCAAATGGAATCCATGACTAGGGTAACGTGATACTTCATATTATGCTTGTGGCATTTGAGAACATACCATCAGTCTTTTACTAATATTTCCTGCACTCTCTCTCTCTTTCTCTCTCTTTTCCTGCTTAATCCCAGTTAATATGATAGTGTCACTTGTCTCCAGTATTTCCAAACTAATGAAAATAATAATACACACCAATAAAAAGAAGTATAATAGTAGCCCTCTAACCCGATCGAGAAATGGGCATGAACACTTGAAAGTAGCTTTTTGAGGTGCCTCCATTAAATAGTTTATGACATTAAAGACTTTTTATTAATTTCTATGTAAATTGCACTTAAAAATTATAGGTTTCTTCCTTCGTGTAAGAAATTATCAAGTAGTAATTTTTATTTAATCACTTACAATTCTAATAAAAATCCCTTTTAATTTTTGCTGCTTTTTAGATAAACCGGCTTCTTTTAGAAGATGACACAGCTTTGGAGAATCGTAATTCAGAGTACCAGTCAATCATTAGGGAGTTTCGTGCCTTCCTTAGCGACTGCAAAGATGTATTGGATGAGGCCACTACCATGAGACTTCTAGAAAGGTTACCATTTCATCATTTCTAACTATGCATGCTGAAGTTGTTTTCTTTTGAATCAATGACCTTGGAAAGGAGAGTTAAGCTGAAAACTTAGCTTTAATTAACTAGTTCTTCACATAGGGACTTCCATCCATCCATCCACCCATTTAAGGTTTATTTTATGTTAAATTATAGTTCTAGCAACATTTCTTTAATGTGCAACATCAAAAAGCATCAATTCTTTTCTAAAGGAAAAAAGAAAAGAGAAAAAGAAACTTTAGAAAGGCTAACCTCAATTGCTGGTTGACATTTGAAGAAAATGGTGTTCTTCCATGAAGTTGGAAATTTGATGATGTTAGTGACTCCTAAAGGCAAGAGAAAGAAGTGAAAATTGGTTTCCCGATTCTGGAAGTGGGAGGTGCTGCTCTTAGTGGCTTGTGGTTTTGAGTTTTAGAAAATTTTTTCCATTTGACAAGAAAACATGGGCAATTCTCAAGAACTGAGAATTTGCAATCCTTTGCATTTCCTGTAATGGATGGTATAGGCTTACAACAATTTGTTGCTTAAGTTAATTTGAGGTATGGGGCCTCCTTTTTCTTGAAGGGAGTTATTCGATTTGCTAGAGTTTTTATCTTGTCATATTACCATGCCTATCTTTATCCATATTGGTTTTTCTCTTATGAGTTTGTTGTTCAACCATGCTACGATGACTTTTTGGCTATACAAATTTCTGCAGCTATGGCAGGGTTGAGGAATTAGTGTATTTTGCTAGTCTGAAGGAGCAGTATGAAATTGTTGTTCACCACTATATTCAGGTGCCCCCAGATCCTTAATTTTCTCAGTATTAATATTACCTGTTTATTTTTTGGCTCCTACTAGTTGAATGGAATTTATTTTTCCTTATGTTGTAATTATCAGTATATTCTGTTTTGCAAAACCCAGAGTTGTATAAGGAGGTTACTGTTTTCTTTGGGCTACTTTTCAGTGAAAAGTCTTCAATTTGCAATTCCAAAAAGAGAATAAAGATTTCTGGCCCTTAATTCTTCCTTTTATTTATTGGTTACCTCTATTAGTCAAATAAAGTAGCTAATACTGCCGCGAGAATAGATGTTTTTTTTTTTTTTTTTTCCCTTTTGGCCAGAGGTTGAAAATGCAGATGCTCTATTACTTCTTATCTTTAATTCACAATTAGATATTTAGAGTTGGTTTGATATAAGTGAATTCTATGAAGTTTTGTTGAATTCATTGGCTTCTATTGACCTATTGGGTGGGTTCGGATAGGTTTCCTTGGGTCTCGGGTTGGGTCATTTTGGGTTGCAGGTGGAGGGGATAGACCCATGACCCACTCACATAGGTCTCAAATTAGGTCAAGTGGATCCAACTTTTTAAAAATTAAGTTAAAATTAAAATTTTGTGGGCATGCATTTGTTACTAGTTTCTCAACTATCTTTCTTTAAAAAATCTAATGTTAATTAATTATTTAATTAAAAAAATCTATAAAATTAATCTTAAATCTAATAATCTAATAAATAATAACTACATAAATTTTAAATTTTATTTTTATTTAAAAATTAAAATTGAAAGTAATTTTAATCAATAGTTTAAATTTAAAAAAAAAAAAAATTAGTAGGGTAACTTTGGTTGATTTGACCTTGTCTCAACCAAGTCAAATTTAGGTAATTTCGGTTTGGATTATATTAGGTTTCAGGGCATGGCCTTGGACCCAGAACTGTGGATGGGTTGCCAGGTCTACAATTCTATACCACTTGTACTTAGTATGGTTGAAAATTGTTAATATTTTAAATCCAGTGTTCCAACTCCACACCTTTGTGTTTTAATTTAAATTTTGTTGAACTCATTTACAAATTGACAAATCCATGATTTATTGCTGGTATAAAAAGAAGCATTCAATTCAATTAAACTTTCAATTCCATGTTTGACTTAGAACTAACTCAGGTCCTGAATATTAATTAATTAGTTTTTCTTTTTCATTTTAAGATTTAATGTTTATAGATGTTTACCTTTTTGGCTTCAGCAAGGAGAAGCAAAGAAAGCATTGGAAGTTCTTTGGAAACCTTCTGTTCCTGTGGACCTTCAGGTATGAATCAAGCTCCAGAATTTGGAATACAGAAGACTGTCAAATCACCTTTTCCATGTTGGCCAGCTGATCCTCATTTAATATCTATTTCCTTATCATTTAATTCCTCCTCTGCCTTACAAAAGCTGGTTGATGTTGTGTTTTTGTAAGAGATAACATCCTCTTACTCCCAAGTGTAATTAATGATATTACAATAAAACTGCAGTACAAGTTTGCCCCTGATCTTATAGCGCTTGATGCATATGAAACTGTGGAGTCATGGATGTCCTCAAACAACCTGAACCCAAGAAAACTTATACCTGCAATGATGCGTTATTCAAGTGAACCTCATGCAAAGTACTGCTCATTAGACTTTCTTTTGAAATGCATTTAATCATTACTATTGGTTATTTTTCCAATTGTTCTATTTGCTTCATGTTAAATTTAAGTTTTTTAGTTGAATCCCTTTGTGATTATTTTGTTATGATAGTTTATATTAGCAGGCAAAGTGAAAGTTTTCATGCAGATTTATGAGGTCATGCATGGTTTTCATTGAAAGAACAGTTTTATGGCTGTTTTATCTGTCAGATTTAATGTGCATTGAGTTTGCTATGCTGGTTTCTTTTGGCCTCTAGTCTACTATTCATTTTATAGGTTGAAAATCTTGCATTTTTTTAATTAAAAGAATTCTATGTTTGAGGTTGGGTAAATGTTTGTTATGAGGAAATTTGTTTAGATTCTTTATTGTGAATTGATTGCATGGCATGGGTGCATGGAAAGAATCAGACAGGATGAAGCACTGTGAGTTATCCCTTCACAAGACAGAGAAGCATCTTTATTCACCAACATTGTAGCTTTCATATTCTGATGGATCTTATGGCAATTTGATGTCTGGGTTTACAATGCTGTCATTTTTTGTTTTTTTTGAGACATTTCCAGTTTAGTATATATTACTGGTTGATTCATTTTATGACACTGAATAGCATTTCGTACCAAAGAAATAAGAAATTTAGTTGCCATGACATCAATTTTCATTATTTATTGGATATTATACTTTCTATATCATTAACCATTAATTACCCATGGTCTGGAAATAAGTCTCCAATAATTATTTGTTCAGTTTCTTGGTTCCTGGTTTGCTGTGGATTTGAGGATTTGTATTTATCTGTTCTTACGGGTCTTGTATTCCTTTTCGTTTCAACTATAACATGCAGGAATGAAACTCATGAAGTAATCAAATATCTTGAATTTTGTGTTAACCGCTTGCATAATGAGGATCCAGGAATTCACAACTTGTTGCTTTCTTTGTATGCCAAGCAGGTTGAGTTACTTGCTCTAAGCTTTCTTAACTTTGCAGCAGCATCATTGGCTGTGTTAAAACTACTGATTGCATTGTGTGCTTATGCCAATAAACTTCTATTTGTTTTCCTTTTTACTGTTCTGTATGTTTGCCAGTCTATTTCTAGCTGCCATGCCATTGATATCATAATCATTTCCAGGTTTCCTTAAGAGATATCTTATCCTTCTAATCATTATAATCATTATACGGTTTAATGCATTTCAGTTAGGTAGGACTTGGGAGAATTTATATTGCTTCTTAATTGCAGTCCATATATGTGTATCCTATTCCTGAACATTTCAGGCTTATTTATTTATGTCAGGTTGTACAGTATCAGTTCTAGCTTTATGCAAAATTGATTTGTGTGCGAAAATAAAAATTTGATATTTTGTTGAAACTAAATGAGGAAAACAAAATGGGAAAGGATAGTTCTTTGCAGAAAACAGAAAATAGGAATCTTAGTAATTACAAATGGGAGTGGTGAGGAGATTAGTGCTAAATGTGGTTCAGATTCCTTGTTTTTGTTGTTTAATTAAAACCGCATTATGTTATATGAAGGGATTTATACAATGATGTAACTGGCCCTGTTTCAGATCCTACAAATTGAAGCTTAGTCTCAACTATTATATGTAGCACATGTAATGTTTTAGTTTGTCGTGGATGATTTTAATGAAATTGAATATTTTCAATTGATTTGGGGTGCTCATTTGTACACTTCCATGCATGCACACGTGTGCAGTTTCTTAGTCTGATTTAGTTCATGCTTACACTTGTATGAGCTTATTTAGACATGAATTTGATTTTGATTCCCTTTTATATGATATATGTAGGAAGATGACAGTGCCCTCCTGCGTTTCTTGCAATGTAAATTTGGAAAAGGACTTGAAAATGGTCCTGAATTCTTTTATGATCCCAAGTTTGCATTACGCCTTTGTCTCAAGGAAAAACGAATGCGTGCTTGTGTTCATATATACAGCATGATGTCAATGCATGAGGAAGCTGTTGCTCTTGCTTTGCAGGTAATAAAACAGTTTCATGATTTGACTTTGCTTTATTCGTATTCTATGTTTACATGATTTAGTACTTCTGCTTTATAACAACTCCTTCATTCTAGGTATCTGTTTCTTGTACTTGTGAGATTTTGACTAGAGCTATAGGGCCATTTGAGTTGTTAAAGCCACAAAAGTAAAATTCTTTCTGGAAATAAGCACATTGGCTGATTCCAACACTAGAATATACTAATTATTGTTTTTTCTCTCATATTATGTATTTTTCTAGTATGAATTAAAAGAAAATAAATTTATGCCAAGTTTTGTGTGAGTTTCTTTCTATGGACATATGCGAAATGTTTTTCTAAATAAAAATTAGAATATATTCACATTGAGTATTCATATTTCTTAACATATAGACTGTAAAAATTTCAATTGAGTTGGCATGGTCACTCCCAACTCTGAAGTTCCAACAAGGTGCATCTTTTCCATTGTTTTCAGTAATATAGAGAGTATTGCAGTTTGAACCTGAAGTCTTTTTTCAAACCCCAAGTCCACTAATCACCTTAGCTAAGCCTAGATTACTGACAAGCACTCCTGTTGGTTAAGAATCCTAGTGAAATTTCCATGGTTAAAGCCACATATTCAAGACTTTAATGATCAGTATGCTATTTTATTTTCTGTTTCCTTGATGTATTATCTATTTTTGGTTGCTTTAGGTTGATCCAGAGCTTGCTATGGCTGAAGCGGACAAGGTTGAAGATGATGAAGACATGAGAAAGAAGCTTTGGCTTATGGTTGCCAAGCATGTTATTGAGCAGGAAAAGGGTACCAAAAGGGAGAATATAAGGAAGGCCATAGCATTTCTAAAAGAAACTGATGGCCTGTTAAAGATTGAGGACATATTACCATTCTTTCCAGACTTTGCGCTAATTGATGATTTTAAGGTATGATAATCCGCTCCATTGCCGATTTTCAAAAAAAAAAAAATGGTAAGATAATCCACATATTTAATGATTTTACTTGTAAACTTGTTTAGGAGCAGTTTGTTTGGTTGCTTCCCACTTGAATTTTATAGATAACTTCTAATGTTGATTCCATTATGCATTCATTATTTCAAAGTCCTCAGCTCCAATTCTACTTTTTTAGTGTGTTAACTATTGGTTTGAACTTTGAATGCTTAATCAACTTCATTTTTTGAACTTATCCCAGCAGCAAGATCTTTTAGGTATGGATAGAAATATTGATATGACATCAAAGAATTTGTTTTGGTTTTAACTTTTAACTTGAGTGGATTTGTGCAGTATTAATGATGTTCAATTTGATAAGATCAATTAGATTGTATTCTTTCTCTTAGAACTTTCTAACATGACCATGATTTTTTTGTAAATTGTATTAATTAATTGTTTTATGTTTATGCTATGATTGATTAAAAATAGTGTTAAAGGGTTGAACAAGTGGAAAAACTATGTGAAATAGCTCATGCTAACTGTTTAAGCAATTTAACTTCATGTTAAACGAATTAATCCACTTAAGTGAATTAACTATTTTATGTTGATTGTTGTTATGTTGATTCCTGCAAACCCATTACCCATTCATGTGATGTTTTGCATGTCATATCCTATATGTTTAATTGGTCATTCTAATTTTTTGTTTTGAGACATTTGATTAATTATGTCAGTGACTCAGTATCATGGTTTATCAACTTCAGTTTCCTGTATTATTAGTATTGATTGAATATGTAATGACCATGCAACTTGTGAACTTTACTTTTAGGATCAGATACATGAACTGTGGCTGGGACTGAGATTAAGAGTATTGCAAATAGTTATCTTTTCTTCATGATTCTACCAGCTTTAAAAATTTGGCTTCTGACTCAGCTTGGGCAAGAAAAAAAAAAATTGGCTTCTAAGAGTGTAATCACCTGTGATAAAATGCAGAACATCAGATATTTGAGCCATTAAACTAATATTCTTGCCAAATTTTACACGTTTAAGTTTCTTTTCTTTTCTTTTTTTTTTTAGTGAGGTCAGTTTATGGCAAAACAAAAAAAGTGAGGTAAGTTTATTATTTCATCCTGTGAATTTTATTGACATCTATGCTGACAAAGCAAGGAGTTTGCTATGTTGAAGATAAAATGATCAGCAACATCCTTAAGTAGATGGTGTCTTATTAATTTCTAATTTTTTATTTTGCATTTACTATGTTCCCTCCAGTCTTCATTTCTATTTACTGATTGTGAGGATAAATTTTATTTCAATTATTTATTTATTTATGGGGTGGTGCCGAGGTGGGGGATGCCAGAGAAAGAAAAACCGATAGTGCAAAGGCCAAACCCCCTATTTGCACCTTGCACCCCTTTTTGATCCTTCTACTTTAACAAAAAGCCCTTTTTTAGTCCCTCTACTTAAAAAAGCCCCATTTTGGTCCCTAAAGTTTAAAATCCTGCCCTTTTTAGTCCCTCTGTTATCTTTTTGCATAAATGTCACATTAGGTAACGGAAATTCCAAAGTAGAGGGACTAAAAAGGGGTTTTTTTATTAAAGGAATCAAAAAAGGGCTCTTTTTGAAAGTAAAGGGACTAAAAAGGAGTTGTTTTTAGTCCCTTTTTAGTTCCATTACTTTAGACTTTCCGTCACCTAATGTGTGACGTGCAAAAAGTAATGGAGGGACTAAAAAGGGATCGAATTTTGAACTTTAGCGACCAAAAAGGGGTTTTTTTAAGTAGATGGACTAAAAAGGGGTTTTTCATTAAAGTAGAGGGACCAAAATGGAGTTTTAACTTTTTTTTTCATAGTAAACACCTTCAAGAATTTTTACTCTTGGTCAAAGCCCTCCATAATTTTAAACTCATAAAAACCCAAAAATTAACTGTCAAGCCCTTTCTTTGCACCCTGATTTTGTTACTAATTTGGGGTTTTTATGGGATTCAAATTATGAAGAGTGTTGACCAGAGTGAAAATTATGGAGGGTGTTTACCACGGAAGATTTGGCCTAGTACAAAAAAGAAAAAGGGAAAAGGGAAAACTAAAACCCAAGAGCATAAGTGTTCTTGGAGAAGAGTTAAGGTAAACCAACATTTCAGAACGTGCTCTGAAGTTTAAGCATGGTAGGAATGTAGACTCTTCTTTTTCCTGATGAGTAGAAGATTCTTTCTCTATTTATTCCTGGTTAAAAACTGAACTGTTGGAATATTTGTCGTCTAACTGAAGTTTGTCTAACTGAAGTTTATCTGTTAGTCAATTGAAGTCATCCATTTTATGTGCCAAATTAGTTTGTTGTTTAATGTGATCTTGCATCGTATAAATATTTTATTTAATTATTTGTCACTTTCTTGTGCTCCCCTATCGCAGATTTATGTGCCTTTAGATTTTGAATTTCTTCTTTGTGTATGTAGGAAGCAATCTGCTCATCACTAGAGGATTACAATAAGCAAATCGAACTCTTGAAACAGGAGATGAATGATGCAACACATGGTGCAGACAACATCAGAAATGATATCAGTGCACTAGCTCAAAGATATGCTGTCATCGATCGAGATGAAGAATGCGGGGTATTGATCATCCGTATGTTTAGTTAGATTTCATAAGTTGATAATTACATAAACAAAGCTATGGAAGCAGTATTGTTTAAATGGTTCTGATGGAGCTAAAGCAGTGTTATGCTTGACTTAAAAGTCCTTGGAGATTCCTCCTTGTAGTTTCAGAACAGTGTTTTAAGACTTTCTGGAACTGACAATAACTTTGCTCACAGTTGTTTTTTTTTTTTCCTTGGCATTCATTCCTTTATCACAATATATGAGTTAAGTAGCCAGTTACTGTTGATTGGATAATTTCATATCTGTATCTCAAGGGTGACTTCTTGATCTCTGAATTATCAGGTCTGTAGACGAAAAATTTTGACTGTTGGTATGGACTATCGGATGGCTCGAGGTTATACATCTGTAGGTCCAATGGCCCCTTTGTATGTCTTTCCATGTGGACATGCTTTCCATTCCCTGTGTTTAATTACACATGTGACACAGTTGACACGTCGCACTGATGAAACCCAAGTTAGTTGCTGAAATTTCTTTTGCATATAATTCTTTATTTAACAAATGTAGCATAATGCAATGCTTTTTCCCGAAAGATCATTATTTCATTAGCCCTAAAGATTTTATGACTGTCATTTAGAATTAATAGTAAAATTCATGTTGAAGGCGGAGCGCATCCTGGATTTGCAGAAGCAGCTAACTCTACTTGGTAGTGAATCACGGAAGGAACCAAATGGTGTCTTGACAGAGGATTCTATAACCAGCTTAAGCCCTGTAGAAAAGGTACATTTTAATTTGGTTGAATTTGTTTTTCCCTTTTTGTTCCCTGCTACAAAAGTTAATACAGTGTAGATTTACAGGTTGTAAATAAGGTTGCCTAGGATACACATTCTATCAAAGCAGAATACGTCATTTGTGTTTCCATGTCAGAAAATTTTTAACGATGGTTTTTTGATTTCATTTTTTGACTTCTCTCTTTTCAATTTCTTTTTATTAATTGGTGGCTTGTCTTTCTGGAATACTGGGCCTCATGCCCATTGTTGACTTGGTGAACATGTCTTGGTAGTAAATACAACAATAATTAGTTGGCTTCTCATGTTGGATCACTGAGCAGCTTCGGTCACAGTTAGATGATGCAGTCGCTAGTGAATGCCCGTTCTGTGGTGACTTAATGATCTGTGAGATCTCTTTGCCTTTCATTCAACCGAGTACACCAGAGGAAGAGAAGGAGGTCATGTCATGGGAGATAAAACCACAAAACCTTGGACCCCAGAGGAGCTTTTCGTTGGGTGTCTGATCAGATTATGTGTGGAATGTGGAAAAATTGCTTGTGCATTTCCAGTTTCTAGGTGAGTTTGTTTTCGTAATGCTTAGTTTTTGTAGTGTTTCTCCATTTTTCTATACTAGGAGAACCTTTCAATTTAAATTTTTTTCTCATGTATTTATGTTTGTCTGATCAACCGAAATTAGACATGAGTCACGAGATTGATGAGTTAAATAATGGGCATATCTTATTCCATTTCTCAATCCCATGTGTATATTATAATGTCACATAAAGTTGTAAGTTTACAATTATAATATTAAATGAATATAACATATTGTTACATGAGTAAAACATATTATTAAATTAGTGGATATATATAATATTATGGGAAGATTTTTAATATATAATGTCACAATAAATTATATTTTAATTAAAGTTATACTCATGTAACAGAGAAGAAAACTTATGGGACAATTGTAATTAAATTTTTTTTATGGGACCATTTTTCTTCTCTTTAATTTACATTTTAATTAAATTTTGTTTTCTTTATATATTTTTTAATTAATACATAATTTAATTAACAATAATATTATAGTTTTAATGTCACATAAAGTTGTAAGTTTACAATCATAACATTAAATAAATATAACATATTATTACATGAGTATAACAAGTTATTAAATTAATGAATATATATATAATATTATGGGGAGATTTTTTATTATAAAAGATCAATAACTATAAATTTTGAGATTTATTTAACATTTTGTGATGTTATTACAATGATATGTAATACATCACGTTTAAAAGAATTTTTTGTTTGCTCTAATATGTGTATTTAGGATATATGTTAAGAATTTTTTTTTATATTAATTAGTATTAAACAAATAAAAATTAATTTTTATTTAATAACTTTATTCTTTAAAATATTCCTATAGCATCAACAATAGAATTAGTTAGAGATTTTATAATATGTGTACATAGGACCATCCGACATTTCACACTAAAAGTTGGTGAATTTCTATTGGTTTACGAGGGAATCCCACTTTAGGATAAGCCAGGTGTGTTTTTAAAGGGTTGAAGCTAACTCTCGTCCCTCTGTTATCAAAAAAAAGTTCAATATAAACCTTTACTATAAATTAACTGAGAAAAGTGTAAGTAAGAATGTTCACTTTATTTTTTTTTATTTAAAAATATCAACTTTTAATTTTTAGTATTTAAAAATGTGATGTCATTAAAATAATTAGTTTTTTTAATTCATATTGAACTTGAAATATTAAATGCATTCACTCATTTAATGATATGTGAAAGTTATATAAAAAAAGTAGGACAAAAAAGTTGTCCCTCTTCCTATGGCACCACCATATTATAATTTTACTACATCAACATTTGAATCTATGTGGCACTTCTTTGTAATATTAAAAATAGAAAAAATGATATTTTTAATCGAGGATTTTACTATATCAGCACTTAATTGACGGAAAGACTAAATTGTTATAAAAAATTGTAGTTTGAAATTTTAGTACTTTTTAAAGTTTTAAGGATAGATTTGGTTTAAAAATGAAAGTTGAGAGACCAAATCAAGTATTAACCTTTATTTAATTATGTCCATATCATTTATTTTAAAAATTATCACATCATAATGCTTTATAATTAAAAAATGCCACATCACCAGCTTTGTTTCCACCTCATACTCAATATTAATAGAAATTGAATTACTTAACCGGTAATTTCACCACATTAGCATTTAACTGACGAAAGGATTAAATTGGTTCTAAAAATCAAAGTTGGAGTATACTTTTGGTGTCTTTTAAAGTTTAAGAGTAAATTTAGTTTAAAAATAAAAGTTGAAGGACCAAATCGAGTATTGAACCTAAAATTAAAAGCTTATGTTTCAGAACATTGATTGTTTGGCCGCGTTGTTATCTATGTTGCTGCCACATAGGTGCCAGTGTTGACTTCCGTCGGTCCCTTTCTCGTAACTTCAATGGACTAAGCCGTGTCATACCATTTTGAAAGTTAATAGCTTAGTTAGATTAAAAAAATAATTAATAGAAATAACAAGTAAAAAATTATTAGTTAATAAAAAGTTGGTTAAATTTAACATTTTAAAATCATGGATTAACATCCCAATAAGACTATTAAATAGAATGGCATCCCTCTCGGCCCGAAAAAAAAAAAGAGAAAATGGCATCCCGCATTCGGATACACCCAGATTAAATCCACAACTTTCTTCCACGTTCATGAACCATGCCCTAAATCTGTTTTTCCGATTACAGTATATGCATGCCGAAACAAGAAAATTGCACGGCAGAACCAGGTGCTTCTTATTTCTGATTATCTGCTTCGACAGACTCAACCACCTCAGCTTCCTGTATGTCAGTGTTCTGAGGTTGGGTTTCAGAATGCTTAGATTTAGCAGGTGTATACCATTTGCCTGAAAGAGCAATGCCCATCATCTCATATATCTTCCCACCAAGCTCCCCTGGATTCTCAGGCTGCACAATCACAAATCAAAGTTATAGATTATTCAATAAAACAATACTACCGAATAAAATTATAAAACGGGTAAAGATCTAGGAGAAGTATTGAAATCCACGGGGACTAGATTTTCCATAGACAGTAGGATATTAACAAATTGCATAACTATGAATTTAAGCACAATAATATTCTATTTAGAGAGATGAAAAGAAATGCAGGAAAACTCACAGTAAAGCCACTAGAAACAAGAGCTGCATCGTATAAAAGATCAATGGCTCTCAGGGCATCTTCATCATTTGGATTACTTTTGTATGCAGCCTGCAGAACACAAATGTAGATTGGCTAAGAGTAAGGTGGGATGTTAGGAAGAGAGAAAAGAATACTTCTCTACCATACGTTTAAGTTTTCAATAATAGGATGTTCAGGATTGATCTCAAACACCCTTCTTCCCTTCATGAACTCCAAGCTACTAGTGTCACCAACTGATTGTGCCTTCATTAGTCTAAAAAAAAAACCAGTTCCATGTTAAGAATGTCAGAAGAGAACACTAAATCGTATTGACCATGTAAGGAAGATAACATTTACCTTTCCATGTTGGCAGACCAACCAAACTTCCCAGACACCAAAACACAAGGGGATGAGCTCAAACGGTTTGAGATTTGGACACTGGCAACTTTGTTACCCAAGCGCTTCTTAATCCAATCACAAGTTTGGCCAAACTCCTGTTTCATGACCTTCTCCTTTTCCTCATTCTTATCACCTGAAAAAAAAAAAAATTGAACCAAATGAGTTCATAATCTACATTTAAGTGCAAGCAATTAAACTAAATTAAAACCAACAGTCCCATAACAGTCCTAATTGCCTGGTAATAATAATATAAGCAACAAGTTGATATAAGCAAGAATGAAAACCTCAAAACTCAAATTATTTCCATGTTAAGTAAAATTCAATATTGTCAAGATATCAAAAACAAACCTAAATCCAAGTCTTCCCTGCTTATATCAACAAAATTCTTCTCCTTGTAAGACTGCAGTCTCTGGATGGCAACTTCATCAATGGGATCAATGAAATATAGGACCTAGGGAAAACAACAGAGGACAAAAAACCCATATCTATTAGGTAAAAATAATAAATATAGATTCCAGTTTTCTCAATGCAAAATAAAGCACATACTTCTAGATCCTTCTCAATAAGTCTCTCAAGGAAAGGTGTGTTCTTAGCACTGTTAACACTGTCAGCAGCAATAAAATAAATATCCTTCTGCTCAGGTTTCATGTTCTCAACATATTCATCCAAGCTGATCATTTCATCCTCACTTTGGGAAGAGAAAAATCTTAGCAGTGGTGCAAGACGCTTGTGATTCTCTGGATCTTCTATGCATCCCAATTTCAAGTATTTTCCATAGTTCTCCCAAAACTTCTCATAGTCCTAAAGACCATGATTAAGCAAACAAAAGTCAAGAGCAAAGATTTTTTGAATTTCCACAGCTGACAAAGATTAGGAAATCAATTTCATAATGGTGCTATACATTTTATTCCTAAGTGTACATGCATGCAGAAAGAAAAAAGAACAAAAGAAAGTGGGGGTGCCACAGGGCATATGGATGGACAAGAGGAGCAAGAAGAAGCATCAAGCATACTTCTCTGTTCTCGCTCAGGGAAATCCCCAGAATCATGTCAAAGGCCTTTCGAACTAAGCGTTTCCTCATGATCCGCACCTACAGAAAAC
Source organism: Rubroshorea leprosula (assembly GCA_020521535.1). Lineage (NCBI taxonomy): Eukaryota > Viridiplantae > Streptophyta > Magnoliopsida > Malvales > Dipterocarpaceae > Rubroshorea > Rubroshorea leprosula. Next base: position 877,150 of record BPVZ01000050.1, on the reverse strand, counting down.
AGAAGTTAGAGAAATGTTGTTGATTAGACAAAAGTGTAACTCAAACTTCTAACAATATTCACAAACTCAAGTTAGTCACATACTATTCGACTTTCTTGAAGGATCTCACGTGAGACATTGAGGGGAAGGTCATTTGAATCCACAACACCTTTGATGAAGCTTAAATATCGAGGAAACTATGCAGTCCAAAGTAAAGTCAATCAACACCTATAAGATCACATTTCAAACTCATACATTTCCATGTATAAGGGACAGTCATTTTCTTACCAATTCTCCGTCAAAATCATCTGAAATGAAAACCCGTTTAACATAAAGCCTTATATTCTTTGTCTTGGGATTCAAGATTTCATCCTTTCCCATAGGAGCAACAGCTGGAACATAGAGTATAGAACGAAACTCGACCTCACCCTGAAATAATAACATTTATTGCTCAGGAGGCAAACAAAAGAGAAAATAAAAGATATGAGCAAGCTGCAACCAGATCTGTGCATTTTGCAAGAAAAAGAAATTTAGATAATAATCCTAACCAGAGACAACAATTAAAGCTATGGTTTTCCTTTTCTAGTAAAACTTGATAGCCTATAGAGTTTTAAATTGATGACAAACTAAACCATTTTTTGGTTACTAATATTGAATAACTATCAGTCAATCTTAGAAATAGCATCAAGTAGCATCTAAAACAGTGGAGAAGCAGAAATCAAGTTGTTAGTACCTCAGTTGTGAAGTGTGAAGATGCTAATGGATCCAAGAATTCATTAAAGGTTTTCTTGTAAAACTCATTGTATTCCTCTGTTGTCACTTCCTTAGGGTTGCGAAGCTGCACAGATCAACGGATCACAACTTAAACCTTTTTCACAAAAAGGAGAGGACAACCAAAATATGGCAGTTCAAGAACTTACCCAGATTGGTTGAGTCTCATTAATAAGCTCCCAGTCCCAGTACCTTTCAACAACTGTCTTTGTCCTTTTCTTCTTCTATTATAAAAGCATAGACAAAGCCTTCAGTTTCCAAACAATGCATAAACAAGTCATTCATGGTATAGAAAATCTAATGAAACAGAGTAATCACCTCAGTTTTCTCATCTTGGTCATCCTTCTTGGCTTCAGCTGGATCATCATCAACCTCAACCTGTTATAATCAGACACAATAAACAAACAAACACAGGGTTTAGTCCCCTACCAAATTAAAAAGGAAGCTCCATGAGGTTATCTTACCTCCTTGGTAAAACCTTTCTCGTGCCAGGTGTAGATTGGGAATGAAACAAATTGTGAATAGTTTTTCACAAGCTTCTGAATCCGCTCAGGATGCGCAAAGCCTTTGTCATCATTCTGAAAATAGGCAGAAGATAAAGAAATTAAACCTGGTAAGTCCATGAAGAAAAGAATAAAGGGGCAAACAAGCTGCAACTGATGATAAATATCACATGAAGACCTTGAGATACAATGTAAGGCATGTTCCTCTGGGAATATGCTTCTCTGGGTCAGTCTCCTCACGAATAGTATATGAGCTAGCATTTGCCTCTCCCTCCCATACATATTGTTTATCAGATTTTGGGCTTTTTGTTGAGACAACAACCTACAGATGCCATGGGAAACATAAGTTTCAAGCCAAAAAAAAAAAAAAAAAGGAGAAACTTCAAGATTCAATTGTTAAGGATAAGACAACAGGGGAAAAAGAACATACACGATCAGAGACAAGAAAAGCTGAATAGAAGCCCACACCAAATTGACCAATTAAATTGCTGTCAGCACCAGAGTCCTTGCTTTCCTGCAAATGGATATATCCTTTCAAGTAAATACATGTGAATTTGGTCAGTTAAGAAAAATCACTAGCTTGAAGAAACACTGTACCTTCACTGCCTTCAAGAACTTTGCAGTTCCACTCTGTGCAATTGTTCCCAGGCAATCTATAAGCTCTTGGCGAGTCATACCAATGCCAGAATCACTGAAGCAACCAAAGAGAGTTATACCACCTAGATTAACATAAAACCATCAACCAAAAAGATTCTTGAAGCTTATAAAAGCATACATTATGGTTACAGTCCCATTATCCTTGTCAGTTTGGATACGAATATCAAGATCAACTGTATCCCTTAAAAGTTCTGGCTGAGTAACACTCAGGTAACGCAGCTTGTCCAAGGCATCACTTGCATTGCTGTAAACAAGAATTTAATAAGTTTAAGCTATGTCATTATCATGGTGTCTGAACCAAATATATTCTTCAATAGAAGAGATTTCCATGCCTTTAGCAAAACTAGATTACAACCTGACAACGAGGCATAGCCCTCCCCTTCCCTCAATCCCTCCCCACATGTCTCAAGGTTCGAACTTGAGATCTCCTACTTTGAATCTTAAGCTCTTAGCCCCTTGAGACACCCCCTTAGGGGCCAACCTGACAAGTTTCCACCAAACTAAAATGCCACCCAAAAAATAAAGCAGAAAGCATCATGCAAATTATATCAGGCTACACACATGACTAGATAATACAATAGTCTTGGATTCCATGCAACAACAGAGGAGGATAGATCAAACTAAAAGGGCTAATGTAAAAACAACAAGAAATATAAGTATGGCATATCTAATCTATATTGCCATGCAATGAACCCAAAACTTGCAGCTATAGAGAACAGTAACCCAAAACTAGCAGCTATAGAGAACAGTATCTAAATTTTCTTAACTTCAGACACTAAATTAAGTAGATTATAGATTACCTGATAAGCTCACGAAGAAAGACCTCTTTGTTGCTGTATAAGCTATTAACAATAAGGTCCATGAGCCGACTAACCTGCGAATCAGATGTAAAATATTATTAAAGCACATCCAAACTTCAAATAATAACTAATATGATCTCCACAGTAACTGCTGATTACCTCTGCTTGATACTCATATTTCTCAGCTGGTGGGGGAGTGGCTGCATCTGATGCAGCGGCAGTTGATTCGTATCGGTTACCCAAAAACAGGCCGCTTTTCAAGTTCAATTGAGTAGACGATCTGGCTGCGTCACACCTCCCAGCCGTTGAAGCCGAATACCATCTGAACTTCGCATCATTATCCGGCACCTGTTCATAGTCAAATCAACAGATTGATCATCAATTACAATTGCAAACATATGCATCCAAGATTTCAGATGATGAAAAAAAAATTTGAAATTTAGCAACAGAGTTTATAAGGGTCATACCGAATCGATAGAGGGAGTAGAGCGTGGGATTGAGGCCGCGGCGGCAGTCCTGTACCGTGCTCCAGGAGCCCGGAGGACAGCGGAGACAGAGCGATTAGAGAGCCTGTGCATAATGCAGAGGAAGAGAAAGAGAGAGTGAAAGAGCGCCGAGGAGCGTATTTAGGAGCCCTGAGTTAGGTGAAAGTAGAAAATGATTATAAAGGGCGTGGGGTTTTAGTAGGGTTTTGTGGTTGGGTCTCGGAAGCTTCGAGAGAGTCGGAGGAGACGATGGAAACGAGATCAGCTTTTGGTTAAATGCTAATTATTTTAGTCCCAAACTTTTATTTTTAAACAATTTTAATCCCTAAACTAATTTTTGTCTTTTTCATCATTCAACTTTGAAAAATGCCTGTTTTTTTCTTTTTTCTTTTTTCTTTTTTTTTTTTTAATCTTTCTGTTCGTTAACTCACAATTGGCTGTTAAATAGTTCCATATGGCATTTTCCTTAAATTAGATGATGACATGTAATTACACATCATACCATAAAGCAAAAAAAAAAATATATATATATATATATATCAAATTAGGCATCCTCTAGCATCTTTATTGGCCCTATCTATCATAATTATATTTGTTGGTTCTTTTTTACTACACATTTTTCTATATTGGTCAATGGTTCTCTTTATGGTTATTTAGGGGTAAAAGAGGTCTAAGACAAAAACATTCCATTTGCCCTTATTAATGCTAGGACTGAAGTATTTGAGCAGGTTTCTATATTAGGCATCTTTTAAGCCCATTTTCCAATACCATCTACACTGTAAGGCTCTTAACTTGAACCATCTAATGTTTGTTGATGACCTCAAGATTGTCTATAAGGTAGAATCCTTTTTTTTATTTTTTATGAAGTGGCTAGAGATGAGATTGAATAAAAATCTATAATTATAAGAGTCTCCTATTTTATAGTCCAGATTGCACTAGACTATAAAATAGGAGCCACTAGATGGGGAGGGCCCCCAATATTAAAGGACTTACCCCCAATTCAATGGTTATGGTTGTACAATCCAAATTTTACAACCCTTTTTCCTAACTATAATTAAACAAAGAATAAATATTACCCATTGTATGAGTAATGTTAAGTATGCCATCGACCTAAAGCCTCTGTCTATTTATAAGCTTTTCACTAGTAGCATAGATCCTTTCTAACTCATCTAGCCTATGTAGTTAGAAGAATAAAAGGAAAAGCAAATTAAGAAAAAAATTAGGCAATTCATTTCAAAAAATAAAACAAAATAAAAAAAGATAGATAATAACAAAAAAATTTTAAAAAGAAAAAGTAAAAGGGAAAAGGAAACTTTTATATTTCTTACTAGGGACTATATTTGGATTTTGTTGGAAAGTAATGTTTTGGCTAATGAAACTATTGAAAGCAAGCATTATATACCACAAATCCCACAACCCACAAGTCCTAGTATCAAGACCTAACTATGATACCAATTAAAATGATTTGGGTAAAGCTTGCCACTGGCTTAATAACTCTTTGAGCCAAGGTTCATAGGTCCTCAAAAACTCAAGCTCAAATTGTTAGTATTGGTTGGTCTTTACACTTATATACCAGATTTACTCACAAGCCTCCACTGATGTGGGATTTGGGCCATTACATTTGAATTACAAAAAAAGGACCTTCACCAACCATCAAAAAGGAAAGTAAAATGTGTCTTAATAAAATAAAATAACTTTGTGATTGTGGGATAATGGAAAGGCTTTTCCACTACAATGGTATATTAAGACACCAAAATTGGTGATGTTAACGTGACACAATGAAAGGATTGCTATGTTGGTAATGGATCTTGAATAGTTACACACTGTACAACGAAATCTGCATATGTATGATGCCCCATCACAAAAGCTGGTGCCCAAGGTGGCATGATCCATCCTCATTAAACTATTTTTAAGGGCTTTTCATATCAAATGCTCTAAGGTCTTTTCATTCATGCCTTATTGACGAACATATCATGCTAAGTTGGAACTACTACGATCACCACCATCGTTTCCACCCTAAATATATGTTGTACGTGCATTAGCTTTCCTACTTTAATTGTGTGCATCAAATCCTTGCATAGAAAAATACTTATGTATTTCTATGTAAGAAATTGAAAGAGATAAAACAAAATCCTAATAGAGACCAAAGGAATAGAAGATTATGTAATAATTGTATTAGTCGTCATAGTCGTCATACATGACAAAGATGTGTCAAGGTAGGCCACCCATAATATCTAGCTAGCAAAAATCTTCCTTCACAAACTAGCTATCATTCATATTAAGTACAAACTCTTTCATAGATATTGACCCATAAACAAGCATTAGGTTCCCCACTAGACCACTCATTAAGGTCAATGTGTTGAGCTCTTATGATGGTTTTGATGATAACAAAACTATTATGAAAATTCTAATGAGTTTTGTGTAAGTGTACAAAATATTTTAATTTATTTAAGTGTCAAAAGCAACTTGGAAAGATGAAAAATATGAAAAATCTGGCATATAGTTGATTGAAAGAAGATAGAGTTAACTATCAATGAATAAATTTATAAATAGTCAACTTTAGGAGGATAAAGTCAACTATAATAGAAAATGAAGGACCACATCTCCAGAAAAATCAAATTATTTACAACTTTGCCATGAAGTCAACTAAAGAAGGCCAAAGTCAACTATCAGAGTAATATAGTGAGCTCTACAAGGTTAAAGTTGACCAATGAAAAAAAAGTAAATGATAGAAATAGAAAGTTTGATATGAGTTCATGGTGTGTTAATAGTTGACTGAAGAAAGATAAAGTTGACTTTAGAAGACTATAATTGACTATAAAGTAAAATGCATTTAAAGATGTGAAAGTTTCAAATTAATTACAAGAATGCCATCTAGTTGACCATAAGGAGTTAGAGTCAACTATAGGCAAAAAATTTTTACCATTGAGTGTCAGAATTTCAAATTGAGAAGTTGTAAAAAATTATAAAAAAATGCCATGAAGTTGACTATAAAAGACTATAGTTGACTATAGGCTAGAAATTTGAATTTTGAGCAACAAATATTTCAATGCATTTAATGCACTCCAACATCTCCAAATGGCTAGTTTCAGCTTTAAGGGCATAAATATTGTTGATAAACACCTTGGGGGAGCGTAAAGACATAACATAGAAGATCAAAAACAAGAATTGAGCCTAGATTGCAAATCCTTTCAAGACTTTAAGCTCACATTTGCAAATTAGATGTTGGAAATATCATATCTTGTGTAATCTTTCTTTCTACTCTTTCTTTGTGATCTTGGTAGTGAGTGAAGCTTTAAGAAGTGATACTTGAGAGTGAATAAAGCATTCAAGAGAGAAACCAAGTGAGGTTTTGTTGATAATTCTTATAAAGAGGAGTGTTTGAGTGAAAAACAATTTGTAAAAGGATTGGATAACTCCTTTAAACTACTCTTGATCACTAATGGAGAATGATGAGGAAATCTTTGGTGAATAAAACCCAGGTAGAGGATTAGGTGCCAAATAGTTGGGTTAAATCTTTATAAAATCAAGTGTGTAAGCTCTTCTTCCCTTTTCTCTTTGTTTTTCATTTGGTGGTTGCAAAAAGAGAAAATTTGAAGAATCAATTCACCCCTCTTGGAGTGTTTAAGCCAACACAATTAGGATAGTGACTTTAATGAAACTAGTTGGGCCATCATATTCAAGAGTAATTTGCATTCTCTAAGTAGGAAAAATTATCTATAAGGAGATTAAGAGGAGGTCAAGATAGGTGGAGGTGAGACATGAGCACGGGTGGATATATATGAGAAGAGAAAGAGAAAGGTTTATGAAGTTAAAAAAAAAATAAAAAAAATGATAGTGGTTTGGAGAATCATTGACTTACAACAAGGTTGACAACAGTGCATGTATGGAAATTTGAGAGTAAATTAGGAAATTCATATTGCTACTTTATATTGCTAATTTGTAAAGATAAGGTTAAACTTTAAATGGTTTTACAGAAACACTCCATTGTCTTTCCATAGAAGATGTATAAAATATCATGGTTGCACTTAGAATTAGATTGTCTTTCTATAAAAGAATGCACAAGTCAGAAATAGCTTATCATTAATAGCATATGAATTCATACTTTAAGCCCACCTTATTTGTACGACAATAATATACTTACAATGCCACATAGAATTATAAGTTTACAATTATTACTTGTTATTAAATGAGTAAAAGCATAAATATAACATGTGGACCATCAATCATATAGTGATATATAATGATTGTAAACTTACAATGTCATGTGACATTTTAAATAGGTTAAAGTACCATTTTGGTCCCTCAACTTTTTACTTTAGCACCAAAATTGTCTCTCACCTTTAAAAAGTATCAAAATTATCCTTAAACTTTCATTTTTGTACCAAAATAGTCCTTCCGTCAGTTAAATTACAGGTGGCACATTAAAATGCCACAAAATCAATTCTTTTTTTGCTTGACTAATGACATGGAAAAAAAACACCATAGTTGGCCTATGAGTTGGCATTAATTGGCATTTTTATTGAATTTTAAAATAATAATTTTTTTTCATCCACGTCATTTCTTCTTCCTCTTTCACTTTGTCTCTCCTTTACCTTTCCTTTTCCCTTACCTCTGCAAACCAGATCTGGGTCTCAAACTTCATCTTCTGCTTCCTTTCCTCCTTCCTTCTCCCTTCTCCCTTCTCCCTCCTCATCCTTCTTCTTTCTTCCTCTTATTCTTTCTTTCTCTCTCTTCTCCCTTATTCTTCTTCTCTCAAACCCAGATCTGGGTTTTTCTCAAACCCAGATCTGGCATTTTAGCAACC
>BPVZ01000050.1:858750-869048 GCA_020521535.1 Rubroshorea leprosula | reverse complement strand
AAGAAATTTTGTTTCTTTCACACATTTTATCAAACAGATGGCGTGCAACATCCATTTTGCCCAGCTATGTGTACATCCCCAGCAATTCATTAACAACATGAACACAGTTCTGATTTCCAGTTTGTAACACATGATAATGAATATTCTTTCCCACATAAGAACTACCCAGAAACGCACAAGCCCTTATAACCAAAGAGAAAGTGAAGGCATCACCAAAAATACCCTATTTACGCATCTTGACATAAATTTTAAGGGCAGTTTCATAGTAACCATGAGAGACATTAGCTCTTAAAATTGAATTCCACAAAACCATGTTTGAGGTATGCTCAAATGGGCTCGTGTCGAACAACTTCTGGGCATAAAAAACAAGCCCGAAACGAGCACAGATCAACACAATTCGGGCAGCCAAGAATTCCGACCGATACGCACTGCCAATGAGGATCTGATTATGAACTTGTTTGCATTGACGGGCTGCTGAGCATTGCTGAAGAAGGTAATCAAATGAATCGAGAGTTGCATTGTCGGGAAGAGAGAAGTAAGATTCAATATTGAAAAAGGGTTCATGATGGTAGTAGAGTATAGGGATTGAAAGGCTGAGATTTGACGGAAGGGGAAAGGGAAATATATTGAAATGCGAAGAGATTAAGACAAGTCGCAGAGGAGAAGCAACAGCAGCAGCAGTAGCAGTGGCACGAGCGCGTCCAAGATGGACGAGGTGAGCGAGGTTGCTGAAATGCCAGATCTGGGTTTGAGAAAAACCCAGATCTGGGTTTGAGAGAAGAAGAAGAAGGGAGAAGAGAGAGAAAGAAAGAATAAGAAGAAGAAAGAAGAAGGATGAGGAGGGAGGAGGAAAGGAAGAAGATGAAGTTCGAGAGAGAACCCAGATCTGGTTTACAGAGGTAAGGGAAAAGGAAAGGTAAAGGAGAAAGAAAGTGAGAGGAAGAAGAGATGACGTGGATGAAAAAAAAGGATATCAAAAATTTTAAATTAAATATAAATGTCATCTCATAAAAAAAGATGGCCAAGTGTGTTTTTTTTTCCATGTCATTAGTCAAGCAAAAAAAGAATTGATTTTGTGGCATTTTAACGTGACACCTGTCATTTAATTGACGAAGGACCATTTTGGTACAAAAAAAAAATGAAAGTTTAAGGATAATTTTGATACTTTTTAAAGGTGAAGGATAATTTTGGTGCTAAAGTGAAAAGTTGAGGGACCAAAATGGTACTTAAACCTTTTAAATAATATCATTTCTACCTATTTGTAACTACAAACTACTTGTTCATAAACAAAGGGCAAATCTCCACCCATGAATGGCTATTATGACCCATTTAAATTGTTTAGATTTTCACCCAAGAGGGGGGCATGCCTATTTACACCTAAATGGTAGAGGAGGGATTCAAACCATGCTCTTAATCAAGCTTTTCCTTGGTACTTATCACTTAAACTAACCCTCAAAGGGATTCAACATTAGAATTTGTTTCTTGAAGGGGTGAGTGAAATATCTCTCAACGTCACTCCCCCCTCCAAGAATCAAGAATCACATATTGATTCAAGGAGAAAATAAAACCCTTTGTGTGAAAAAAGAAAACCCCCAAAGAAATCTCTCAAGAAAGGGAACCAACCAAGCTCACAATGCTTCTAGCAAAGCTTAGAAAATTACTACCACTAGTCAAGAATTCCTTTTTGTTTTTTCATTTTTTTTTACAGATCTAGAATAGAACCACTTTCGTAAAAACTATGAATTCTATTCTATGTGATTGAATATATATTGATTTGAATCCAAAGCTTTGATCAAGGAGGGGAGCTTGTTAAACTTTGATTCTAATCATGGGGAAAGATCAAACCCCTTCAATTAGCTTACCTGCACACTTAAAATAGAATTCATCAAATACCAATAAATGATGGTTTTAGCATATCATCAAAATTCATTAAGGAACCTAACATTTAAAGTTAGATTGGTTTGAATTTTTTTAAGTTGCATTACCAATGGTATTTGCTTGCACCTTGATGCAAATTGGGTTGAACAACCCCTCATACTCTCTTTAATTTTATTTATTTACTTTGGTTGATAAAAACAAAAATTCATTTCCCAAAACTTAATATATTTTTATAGTAGGAAATGTGTCAATTTGCCTTATTTCTTAAATATTAGAAGTAAAATTACTATAAAATTATATCATTTCAATAAACTCTCATTGAAAACTAAAATACTCTTTTTTAAAGTATAAAATACTCTATTTTTAATGTATAAATTAGCGTATTTTGATTTTTTTAATAATATTTTATTAAAATAATATAATTTTAAAATAATTTTCTCATATTTTTAAATAGTTAATGCAAATAAACACTAAAACTCTTCTATAGTTAACTTCAATTATAGGGTTTTGTTTGATATGGTTTTCCTTTTTGATTTCATGGGAAGGAAATTTTCTTTTGATGTTTGCCCAAAAGAAAGCATCGAACGTGTGTGTTCTATATTTTATATGAAAGTTGAAGCAAATTCTTCTTTACTCCAATATTTAAATATCAATTCTCCCTCAATATATTTTACCATATTTCATTTTAATGTGACTTTTATATTTTTTTATACAACTATTAAATCGTGAGTCTTATATGAATTTATTTAAGATAATAATAAAGAATTGTAAAATTGGTAAAAATTATTAATTTTAGAAGTTAAATAGAAAAAACTTAACTCCATAAATTACAAACAAGTAATCAACCCCCTTAATTTGGCATAAGGCTTCTTTTGGCATAGTTACTTTTAGACTATGTTTATTATTATTATTATTATTATTATTTTGGACAAAGGTAATTACCCATTATAACTATTACTTACTTTTAATAAGAGGATAGGGAAGGGGGGATTGCAAATCAAATACCATATGTCCTGGCGATGTTCCTACTTATATGTAGTGTCATCACTTCATTCGTTATGTGGAGAACAACTAGTCGTTTTATTTTGATTTGAAGCACAAAAAACATAAAATATATGAGCACTTTTTTCTCTTTAAAGTTTAAAAACTTGTTACATATAAAAGATGGAGAATGTTGCTTTTAGCATTTGAAGTGTTTCTTATTAAAAAAAAAATTATAGTTCCATGTAAGTTTTAAAAAAACTAATGATGGCACTTCCAAACAAAATTTTGAACTTTAGAAGAAAAATATGCTTATAAGCAACAAAACGATATACACCCCCCCCCCCCCAAAAAAAAAAAAAAAAGGGAGAAAATGGCATCTCTGCCAAACACACTCAAAATATATATGTTTTCATTTTTGATTTAAACAGTAACAATGTAACCTCAAACCCTTTTTAAAATTCAAATCAAGATGGATTGAAATTAATATTATTTTTATTTTTATTTTTTGCTTTTTGGTGGAAGTTCAACTTTCAGGAAACATTGTAAGGCACTTACTAAATGTTTGTGGTTCTAGAAGAGTGGGAATGAAATCTTCCTAAATTCCGTCCCAAAAAAAATATCTAATTCAATGGTAGAAAGCGCTGAAAAGAAATGACAAAATATATGTCCACAACCATCAGAGAGTCAGGCAAGCAGCGCCGCGTCATGCAACTCTACAACCAGCAAAACAACATTGACTGGCGACCTACCTCACCTAATGCACTATACTACAAACAAGCTCGACATTGCATTGCCAACTATTCCTTTGACAAACAAAATATGCTCTCTACAAAGTACCTATCATTCTTGTTCCTTTCCATAAGCCAAGCATATAACATTTTCCCTTGATTCTCTCTTTATCCTTCCTTCTGGTGAATGCAGGCTTCGATTCTAAGTGCTTAATACATTCAACCATTAATGCTTTGTTTAACCATATTTTTCACATATCTTTTTTACACAACATTTTATCTAAAAATATAAATCTATTAATTTTAATTAATTTTTATATAATTTTATTTATTTTAATTAATATTTTATGTATTTTAGAGTAAAACCTATAATTATAATTCTATACAAACATTTTTATTATCTAAAAAATATATAAAATATAAATTAAAATTAATAAAAAATGTAAAAATTAATTAATATTAATAAACAAATATAATAATTTTACATTTTTAAATAAAATATTTATAAGAAACAAACCACCTACTCTACCATTGGGAACATTTATAATGGTCTTAGGTTTTGGTTCATCATTTTTACTCCTAAAGTTCTGATTCACTTCAAATCAAAAGTACTTTTTTTTTTTTTTAAATGAGAGAATCAAGTACTTCACTTGATTTCCACCAAAAAAAATAAAAAAGTACTTCACTTGATAAGCCGACTAATGAGAGCTTTCGAGAAAAAAATAAGAATGATACGAACTTTTACTTTAATAACAGACTCTAACCAAACGAGGGTTGGATAAAGTGATAAGAGTTGGATAAAGTGATAAGCGGCTTGTTTTAATTTAAGTAAGATTTTGAGTTTAAGACTTTGTGAACGCAGCAGCTCCCACTGGAGACTCATCCACCATTTCTAAGTGTGCGACGCGAATCAAGTCCGGATTAATTGGGGGTGAAACCTAAGATACCAGGCGGGAAACCAAAAAAAATAACAGAATCAAATGAAAGAAAACATTGAAAAGGGTCAGCTCGATTTTTTTTTTTAATTTTTAATTTTCATTTAGATAAGAATCAGCTCGATCTATTTATGTATTCATGATTCATGAATTTTTCGCTGTTGGGAATTTAAGTATTGTTTCTTTTCGCACTGCAAATCTACTCCATAGTTAAAATTCTTTGCAAGATTTTTGGTCCTCCTAAACAAAAAGGGACGCAGGAGTTGACCGAGAAATGGAAATTCATAAAGATGAAAAAGGAAATCTTACAAGAAAAACCAGATTAAACCCAGAAAATGATTACATGATTAGTAAATTTTAGCAGTTATAAATATCTGACTCCATTAATTTTTACAAATGAAGAGAAGTATCAACATCAGAATTCTGAAAATTTCTTGATGTATTTGCAGAAGTTGCAGCACTGTTAGGCCATACCCGGAGATCAGCATGTCGACTCTGCGAGTTGAGCCTGAGAGAGTGTGAATCCTGATCAGAAGGTGCCCTGAAATGATGGATCACCTTAGGTTGAAGAGAGCATCTATTAGGCTCACGGGGCGTGGTGGGGGCAACACATTCGGATTCAGAGAACTGTTTGAGAAGGTCTTTCCCTTGCCTCTTTTCCCTCACCTTCTGCAGCTGTTTGAACCTTTCCTGCAAAAGAGCAATAGATGAACTAACCACGGTGGGATCACCAACTTGCCTACCCATCATGGAAAGGATCGGAGCTTGGTTTCTAAAGGAGCATAGGGATGTATTTATAGGTAGTTTGTGCTTCTTTCTCAACATTAGTTTATGATTTTTCCAATGTTTTTCCCCATTGATTCTGGTATTGAATGGAAAATAGCATCAGTTAGTGCATCAAGAGACAAGGAGAAGGGGATCAAAGAGAGGGTTAGGTTGGTGCATGTGAAGACAAAAGGACTTTTTGAAGGGGCATAAGTGCAAGAAATAGAATCCAAAGGGAGATGGCTAGTAGCATTTGGAAGGGTGCTTTGAGGGGAATAAATGAGTTAGGTAATGAACAGTCGGCTTGCCTTGTGAAAAACAAAGTCAGCTTCTGAGAAGATGATGCATTTCCTTGCACAATTTGGAAGGATCCTATTTCGCTCTTTTCTCTGTTTTCAACCTTAATATGATTCTATTCTTTTAGGGGTTTAGGACTAGGATGGGATCTGGAATAGAAAAAATCAAACCAAATGAAGGAAAAATCTTTGATCATTGTTTCCTTTAGGAAGCTGCCAACCAATAGTGATAATAAACTCGTTTGATAATTATATGCCGGACCTGGTAACGAGACCATTTCTTTCAATTACCAAGCACCATGACTTCACAATTTTTGGAATGTGATACATGCCAGCGTTACAAAGCCAACAACTTCAAAGTTAGTGAGTAATATTTTAGCCATTATCATGTTGGTACAGACAAAGACCAAACTGCACTAGGTTCAGGGACAATGTCCGTCAGTTTTATACTACTTGAATCTACAAATTTGAATTGAATGTATTTCATTCCACAGCAAAGAAGAGGATAAATTTACAGCTACAAAGGTAAAATATCTAATTCAAGCTGAAAAAATAAAATCCAGATAAAGCATCCAAACCAATTGAAGTCAAGGTGTTTATTTTTGCATGAACATTGATGGTGTTACTTCGAACTTCAACTCAGCTCCAATTCCATAATAAAAGCAAGGAGAAAAAGAAAGTAATCTTGGACGTTGAACCATTTCGCAGCTTCTTCTACAAGACAATTATTTGAAACATTGTTCCAATAATAACAAGGTGCAGAAGTTCTGCTTATGCAGCTTCTCACAAATGGGAATTTTGCAGTAAACCCCAACATGTGAATTCTAGCATTTTCTTTCAAAGATTCTTTTAGAGCTTGAGTTTACTATTCTTCCAAGAGTTGATTGCATTCATGCTATTCTCTCCCAAATGGGATTCTCTAACGGAAAACCAGACTACAAGCTTTTATTGAAAACAATTCATGCCAATCATGGACGCATAGAACCATGTATCACATTAAGAGCTCTACAATGAAAATTTCATTCCCTTGTTGGGTATATTATGACATTGAAAAATAAATCAAATGCACATTTGCTTAGGTATACAGAGATAGACCTGATAAAGGAGGGGAAAAAAAAGGAGGTAATATACGACAGAAAAAAATGATCAACTATTGGTTTATTATGACGTGTACCTTCTCATAGCTGCCAATTATGTTAGGAACTGTCAGGGCCCAAGAGCTTTACATTTCCAAAAAGCCAACCACACCACTAAATCCTGCAAAATTTCATTAAGCTAAGCATGTTAACTCATTTCCTGTTGATCAACAATTACCATAACAATAAAAAGAAATGATTCAGAAAATAAAGGAATGACCAGCAAAGCAATTTTAAGGAGATATTCTACACAATGATGAAGTCATCTATATAATACTTCCCCTTTTTAGTAATGTCCATGCCACTCACCAACCATAAAATAGAAATTAAAACAGTTTATTGACCAACCATAAACCAGTAATTAATAAAATGCCAGGACAGTTAACTAGACTCTTGCCCTGCTAAATGCAGGAACTGATGCCACCGACTACTGTGGTGAGGATGCTTCATAATGTCAGCATGCACTGTGGGTGTGGCAATGCAACAATGAAAAGTGAGTTATTGAAAGTTACAGAGCAACAATGTAACCAGGACAGGTTGTTAGTAAGAGCAAGAAACTAGAAAAATGCCCATTAGTGAGCAGGGCAGCAGTGGCAGAAGTGGTGCTGGTTACAAAACTAACATTGTATGGAGGAAACCTGCAAAATAGTACTACTAATGAAGACATAGCAGGGGCAATTAGAGCATGATTGGGATGGTAGGGGTAGTAAACATTATAACAGCGAATGTGGCAGCATGATGTAGGCAATGCCAATTGTTGTGACAAAGTGGTTATGGACGCAAGTACTGGTGGTGATATGTATGGAGAAGAATTGTAGTGTAAGTTACTCTTTCTGTTGCCAGTTCAGTTGTGGTAAACATCATTTTCAATTTTTGAACTCTAAAAGAAAAAGGGATAAGTGGGTAACCTCCAGTTATTCAAGGGTTAGCATACACTTCTTTAATGAAAGAATATTTTTACCAACTACAAGAAAGAACTTCTAGAAATTTCCAATTTAACCTATTGACTCTAGAAGGACCATCCATATGGTTTATTTATCATTTTTCAAATTTGATAGGAATCATGAATTTTCCTACATTTATCAGCATTTAAAGCTTCTTAAACCAGACTTAAAGATTGAAAATTGGCTATAACTTTTAAAAAGATCACGAGTAATCTCACAAGACTAATGGACATTAAGCTTTACACCAAACATTGAACCAAAAAAAAAAAAAAAATGATATTTCAACAGTAACTAATTATTCAGGTCATCCTTGGTGCCAGCTAGTAAACAAGGATATAAGCACATATAAATGTTTAGAGAGAAAGATGGAAAAGATGGATGGAACTTATTTTATACCATACTGTTTCCTTATAGGCTACTTTAAACCCATTTTCACCAAAGGATTCCAAGATGAAATCTTTTGTTGTTTACCTGAAAATGATCTAATTTTGTTCACTAAGGCTACAAAATTCTCCTTGCTGTCATTTTCATGTAGTCCCCTCTTTCAACTCTGAGATTCTTTTTCATGTAGAATATCTGAACAAAAGTATCAGAATCATCCAGGTAATTAGAAAGGGTTTTCTTAGTCATAAAATTAGTGCATTTTGATCATAAACTTAAAAAAAAGAGGATATGGTAGCAAGAGAACAGAAAGGAATAAAAACTAGTGATAGGAGAGATTATTACCTTGTATCAAAGGAAAGGAGCTCCAAAGCAACAACAGCTCAAAAAATTTATTTACAAGTCAGCAGGAGATTGTTCAACTCAGACAGTTTATTGCCAATAACAGATAAACTGACTGGGCTTTGTAGAAAAGCAAGGCATTTCATCTTTTGGTGATTAAGAAGAAGAAAAACCCAATTTGATTCTTCATAGCTTACTTGCTATTGATCTGATCTACTTCCACTAGCTTGGCTTTGGTTACTTCTTTGGCCACAATGAAGTATGTCTGAACAGTGGGAGCAGAATTTCTGGATTCCATAATGTGAAGAAGCTTCATGCATAAATCTGACTCTCCTTCCTTCAGTAACCCATCAATCAACAATGTCCAAACAATCTCATCAGAATTCCATTGTTTCCCAAGCATGCACTCAAACATTTTCACAGCCTCTTCCAACCTACCTGTCTTGCAGAGGGCACAAATAAGTGCAGTATAGATTGATAATAGAAGTTCACAGCCTTTAATTTTCATCAGGTTAAAAATCTCCAAAGCAGAGTCGACTTCTAAATTCCTACAGTGTGCAAATAGCAGAGAGTAAAGGATGTCTTTATTAGGACAAAGTCCTTTCTCTTTCATATTTTCCACCAACTGAGCTGCCTCAAAAGAGTGACCTTTCCTACACAATCCACTTACTAAAGTACTGTAAGTATCAACAGTAGGTTCACAACCACTCTCTGACAATCTAGATAAGAGGATGTTACACATTCCCTCAACATTGGTAACTCTCTCATCTAAGCTGTCACCATACTCCATACCACTTTGAGCAACAGCCTTTCCTGTGGACAATGTGCACTCCTTTTTTAACCCTTTTAACAAGACACTGTAAGTTCGGTAGTTAGGTTTGCAACCAACTTCAATCATCCGACGAAGAAGCATAAATGCATGATCTATCCTACCAAGGATAACAAAACCATTGATGAGTGAAGTAAATGTAACCTCATCTGGAGACACTCCTTTCCTCTCCATTTCATCAAGTAACCTCTCTGCATCATCTGCCTTCTCCTCTTGACATAAACCAAAAATCAGGGAACTATATGTATAAACATTTGGCAAGCAATTACTACTTTCCATTTCCTGGAAAATCCTAAATGCATGATCCATTTGCCCAATTTTGCAAAGGCCATCAATCAAAGATGTGAAGGTAATGACATTTGGCAGCAATCCTTTCTCTGTCATCTCATTGATTAATCCTTTGACTTCAGAAAACCGATTGTTTTTTGACAAACCATGTAAGATGGCATTATACGTTTCAGTTTTTGGACAACAATCATTTTGCTTCATTCTTTCTAGTAATGACAAAGCAACATCTATCTTTCCATCTTTACAGTAACCATCAATCATGGCAGTAAAACTAACCTGATTTGGACTTAATCCTCGTTCCACCATTTCACTGAAAAGGCTAGATGCTGAATCTAACCTTCCCCACTTGCAGAACCCTGAAATAAGTTCAGAATAGGTCCACTCATCAGGTCCATGTCCAGTCTCCTTCATCATATGTAATAATCTCATAGCATTGTTCAGATTCCCCTTTTCTAGGTAACCACCAATAAGAGTATTATAGGTTACCACAGTTGGAGAGGGGCCAATCTTAAGCATTTTTTCAAAGAGAACCATAGCCTTCTCAATTTTACCCATTGAGCACAACACCTTTAAGATTTCATTATAGGTTTGACTATTCAACAGTGTACCCTGCCTCACCATCCAATCAAAAATACCCAAAGCAACATCATACCTTCCTTCTGCAGATAATTCTTTTATCATAACATTGTACGTAACTATATTTGGAATCAACCCATCCTTCAACATTTTGTGGTACAACCCAACTGCCACTTCAAGTTTCCCAGATTGAGAAAATCCATCAATCAATGCTGT
>BPVZ01000050.1:847610-858650 GCA_020521535.1 Rubroshorea leprosula | reverse complement strand
GCAGACAAGCTCCATGGCTTCATTTTCCCGCCCAGCCTCACATAATGAAGTAATCGGACTGGTATAGGTATATACAGTTGGTTTAATACCTTTCTCAATCATTTCTTCAAGCATGTCAAGTGCTTCATCAACCCTACCATCATTGCACAAACCAGTGATCAAATTTGAATATGTAACTGAGTTTGGGTCACAACCCTCCTTCACCATCCTGTCAAAAATCTGAAAAGCTGAATCCAAATTGCAGTTCCGGCAATGCCCAAGAATCAATGATGTATAAGTAAACGTATCCGGGAGCATATCATACTGGAAAATTTTACTCAAGATCAACTCAGCCTCATAAACATTCCCTTTCTTACAGAGAATATTAATCATAGTATTAAATGTCAACAAACTTGGCCTAATCCCACTATTCAACATCTGGGTATAAACATCCGAAGCTAAACCAACCATCTCAAACTTGCCCAATTGAATCAAAAGCGTATTGAAACTGTATAAAGTATAACCAAAACCAAAACTATTATTAATCCCATTCAAAAACTCAATTACCCGCTTCATTTCCTCTTCATTTCTACAAGCTTTGATCATTAGAATTCTAACATAATCCGCAGGAGCAAACTTCCGATCCCGAACGAGCCTGTTCAACATCGAAATGTAACATTCCACATCATGTTTGTAAAAACGCCGCTTAGACACCCAGAAAAAGAACCGCAACACCAAGTCCGTGTCTCTGTGTGTACTAATGATTTGGGACACATGATGGGGTCTGAGCTCGGAGCTCAATCTACTGAACTCCTGGTTCTGTTCCCATTTGGGATCCCACAAGAGGTTGCAGATTCTGGAGACCAAGGAAACGGATTGCAGTTTGGGTTGTAGCACTGGCCAATCGTCTGCTTTTGAAGAGAAATCGAGAAGATGGCGCGGAGACAGGCGACGGAGATTGGTGGGAAGCGGAGTTCTGAGAAGGGGCTTTAACATCGCGTATAGGATTACTGTTCATTGAGGAAGATTTGAGAGATGCAGAAATTGAGTTCCAAATTTAGGGACTCCGGGATTTGAAGAAGACGTGGTCGCCGAAGGACCATAACTAGTGGGGAAGAGATGTGCGACTCGGCTGGTTGAAGCTTCTAGGGTTGGTTCAGGTCTCTAGACGGCGATAGGCCAGCCCTCAATCAGGCTTTGGGCATTGGGTCGGCCTTTTGCAGTCCAGAATATTCAGTTACAAACCTACAATTGCGTAAACTAACAATTCTAACTCATTATGCGATTTTTAATAGACGAATTAAGTTATTTATTTATTTATTTTTTATGTTGGTTGCAAAATGAAAATCAATTATTTTTTATTTTTTATCTCTCCTCACCTGTATTTTATATAACTAAGATTTAAGATTTCTTATTTTCAGCAAAAAGAGATAATCATTAAGTTACTTAGGGTAAGTTTTTTAATTTTTTAATATCTAAAAGTATATAAAATTTTATTATTATATTGTAAAATTAGTAAATTTGAAATGAAACTCATAAATACTTAATATGCTTTATAAAATTTTTAATAGATTAATATTTATTAGTTAAATTTACAAAAAAAAATTAAATATAAAATATTTTAAAATTATGTTATTTTAATAAAATATTATAAAAAATTAAAATATTCTCATTCTTACTTTAAAAATAACTAAAACATTTTAATCTTTTCTAATAAAATTTTATTAAAATAATATAGTTTTAAAATATTTTTAATTTAATTTTTTACTCTATAAGTTAACATCAACTTGTCTAAATCTTTAATAAGTATTAAATATGTTCTTAATAAGCCTTTTAAAATTTTTAATAAATATTAAATAAATACCTAATAGGCCTTTAAAATTAACACTCAATTATATTTTCACTAATAATCTTTATAGGCATCTTTAATTTTATGGTAATGAAATACGAGTAATTAATTGGTTTCTGCAGCTTTTTTTATTTCTTTTTTAAGTCTAAAATGTTTAATTTAACTTTTTAGTCTTCTAATTTTTAATTTTTTGAATATTAAACCTTAAAGAACATAAACCCAAACATCATAAAATATAAAACCCAAAAATCTAAACCCTAAAATTATAAAAATAAGACCACTAAATCTTAGAAAAATTTAAAAACTAACCTTAACATTAAAGGTGACAAAACCACACTTAACCTATTAACTCGAACCTAACCCAACATGTAAAAGTTGAGTTAGGGTCAAGTACTATTAGATTTGTGACCCATTTGGATTGACACGAACGAGTCATGAGTTAAAAACAATTTAACTCGTGGGCTTGCAAATTGATGCATTTAACTTGTTTGCTTTTAAGATTAAAAAAATATATTTTTTATAAGGTAATTTTTTAATGCAAATTAACTTACAAATATAATTTAAAAGAAATCTAATATGATGGTGACCATTGTAATTTATAAAATTTTTCAAAATAGGTTAATTATATTCATTTAAAATTTATAAACTAAGTACTATATATTATATATGATTATTGATAAAGAAAACAAAAAAATTAAATGAATCATTTAAAATTTATTTCATAGAAAATAATTATTTTACTAAAACTAATTACATAGAGAGAAGCAAAATAATTGGAAAATAATCATATGTTGTCTACAATTGTTGACTTCTCTATACAAATAATTGGTTTACAATTCATATTTGCCTTCTAATCATCTAGATGGCAAGTTTTAGAAAGTCAAGACTCTGTGGTTTTTTTTTTTTAGGCTATGGTTTGAATAGTTTAACTGAACAAAAATGAAAATATTTTAAAAAATTATCAATGGGATAAGAACAGAATTTTTGAGATGATTGAAATAAGGTCTTTTGTTTAGTTAAAAGGTGGGCGTCAAGGTGCATCATTTTCCTTTTGTGTTTGATATCAATTCTCAATTTCTGATGGTTACTTTTTTTTGTTTAAGAAATAACTTATGTTATATTGTGTAATATTAATTACGGAATTATGTAAGTGTTGGAGGGTTAATGTCTTCCAAATAATAATAACTTTTTTTGAATAAAATAAAAACATATATGATAATTAAAATTTGAAAATACTCATTTTATAATTTTTGGTTCAAAGTTATTATAATTTAATTTTGATAAATTAGTATTAAAAACAGGAGTAATTATAAAAGAACAAAAAAGATTCAACTTGTGTATTAACTTGTGACTTGTTGACTTGCAACTCGTATATGACCCACCCGTAAAACTTGTGATCCGAGTAAATCCAACTCAAACATAACCCAACCTACCCATTTGCCACCTTTACCTAGCACCCTAAACACAAAACTCTAGCATTTGCTTAGATAAAAATTAGTAAAGGGAAGCAAGAGGAAGGGAAGAAAGAAAAAGAGAAGGGAAGGAAAGTATTGATGTTAGTTTTGTTTGAATAGATAAAAGCAAAAGGAGAGGAAAAGATAATATTTTTATTTAATTAAATAATTTAATGAAAAATAAAATAAAATAGAATAAAAAATTTAAAATTCACTAATTAAAGAAATAATTGATATAAAATATTTTTATATATTTATTTTAAAAAATAAAAAAATTAAATATACAAAACCAATCCCTTCGATTTGGAAGGATTGAAAACAGAGTGGAAGGGGTTTCACCTCCCTTATTCTTCATTAAAATCAATAATCCAAATACAAGAAGGCATCTCCCCCTTTTTCTCCTTCCTTCCCCCTTTTTCTCCTTCCTTTCCCCTTTAACTTCCCCAATCCAAACTAAGGCTTAAATTGTTAAATAAGGATTAAATAACAAATTTAACTTAAATGAAAAGAAAATTTATCAAACGAAGCACTTGTCACATCAACATTGACCTTTGGTTGACTTGCGAGGGGTCAATCCTTTACCATTTTTCTTAATATTATATTTTAAATAATAATCCTTCCTTTTAATATAATTATACTTCAATATAATTTCAACTACTTTATTTATATGATATTATATTATAAAAATTATTAATATTTTCAATAAATCTCAAATAAATACATGTCTTAAAATATTCAATAAATAATTATAATTTTAATTATTAAGATCTCAATTTGATTTCATAAATTAATTTGGTAAAAAAAAAAAAGAATCCAATAACTTTCTTTTGTATACTCCAATTCAACTGATTTGACAAGTTCATTTTCAAATTAGTTCAACAATTTTAATCATATGATAGTTTCATTTTAAAAGTTGTTGAGATAAATGGGTTGATAAGTTAGCAGCAAAGATAATATGAAAGCTAATTAGGAAACCCCTAGAAGAAAATAAGGAGGGTCTTTTTGACTTATACTCATTTCATATGCAAGAGGTTAATGACGAAACTTGATGAAAATTTTAGGAAGGCTAACAAAAATTTTTTTCTAGCACAGATAAATTTTTTCTTTTTGCTAAAAGTTTGTCACAAATTATTTTTTTTTAAAAAATTCAAGATAAACAAATATTTTTTCCTCTTTAACCCAATTTTTATTTTTAAATTAATTCTCCATCATATTTTTAATTAGTATATCTTATAATATAAATTATAAGGCTACCTTTTACTGCATTAGGGAGGCATTAGTCTCAAAGTGTGTGCAAATAGACCCGAAGACATCCTAACTATTAAATTCAAAAATTAATGATGATAAATATAAATTTGTTAAAGCTTAGATTAATTGTATGTAAAATTAACCAATAATAAAAGAAATCACACTAATTAAATGCCCTTAATAAAGAACTCAAAATATAGTACTTTATACTATTATCAAACAATGTAATATATAATGTGTATTCGACTAAGATAATTAATCAAACAATTGGTGTGCATAACAAAAAGAAATTCTATTTTACAAATCATTATCCAAAGAATCAAAATATTCAAAACTTCCCAATTATTTCCCAATTATACTATTATCAAGTACTAAATTATAATATAAACACAAATAAATTCTAGTAGTATAAAAATCAAAAATTTTTTTTACAAGAAAATGAATGAATATGAAACTATCAAAAATAAAAAATATGTTAAATATATTAATTTTTTTTCCAAAATCTTAGGGAGGCCATGGCCTCTAGCCCTAATGAAGCTCCATCCTTGCAAGAGTTTATGTGTCACAAGTAGTCTTCCCTTTTCTTCTCTAGTAAGGACAGACTGCAAACTTTCTCCAACAGAGTCTAGAAGTAAAGCTTCTTCAGCCAAGCTGGAAGAGTTGAGCAGTGATAATTCTCCTAAGATTACAATTACACAACCACCAAAAGAGATGGATGAATTGCATTGTAACTAGAGCACCTTGGAAAAAGTAAAGATCAACTTGTACAATAAAATGGACATATCTATTGTAGAATAGAAGAAATACATAGTAGATATGCCTTTTGCTCTTTTCATCAAATGAATAAACTCTAAAATAAACAACATTCAAGTTGGAATTCAGAATATAATAATTTCCTTCTTTATATTGATGTATAAAGGAGTAAATAAACTAAAAAGTAGTGATGAGAGAAAGACAAATGACCATTGTAAGGGCTTTTGATGGAGGACTCAATCCCATATGTTGATGCCAATTTTGTTCTTGAACAATCCTTTAATGCTCAAGAAAAATAACTTAAAACTTCAAGTTGTGATGTTAAATATTTTAGCCATAATGAAAGGTATGTTTAGAGAGTAATTTGTAGTTGGAGATGTATAAAATGAAGGTTTTTATGAAGTATATTGCATGTATATTGGCTTGGAAATGAAGAGGAAATGAGTTGTAACAAGTTAGGGGAATTTTAGTGAAAGAGTCAATAGGTTGAAAAGGAAGATAACATAGTAAAAATGTGTGTGAATGTGTGAAAAATGAATAATCCCCCTACGTGTAGAATGAATTATGATGCTAAAAGTGAAGGAAAATGTAAATATATTTATCTAGTGGTATTTTGGTAATTGTTGGATTTGTAAGACTAGAGTAGTCTAGCAATCCAATGATTAGATATTTGTTAGGTGAGGACGAGTATCAAGTTTTAGGATGATTTGGACACTTTTGATAAGTTTTAATGTGTAATTATGAATTCTCCAATATGTCTAGTAAAGGACTATAAGTCCTTTGAAGACTTTCCATTATTAGCAATTTTATATCTATATGTAATACCAAATCTGGGATGTAATTGAGTACTACTGGCAAATCTTCCCTGTCCAAGATTTTAAAGATTTTCTAGACAAATCATAATCTTTTTATTAACTTCCAATGTAGTGTAACTTATGCAACTGTCTACAGAAAACTTATAAAGCCATCCAAACATTAAATGTTAAGTAGATTGGTGATGGAGACTTAAATGGCATCTCCAATTAATATTCAATGAAATTGCAAGTTTTTTAGTTAGCATCAAATGGTATAACTTTGAGATTAAGTTTTGCCTTCATATATTTGCTGCCCATCCCTTCTTGGTGAAGATTTGCAGCATGACTAAGCCTAAGCTTAGCTAGTACAAATACTATACTTCAACAGATAGACAGTGTGCATCCATCCATGCCTACCAAGTCACTACTCTTGTAGTTTATCCTAGCTAATCCCTATGAGTTTAGGTTTATGGGTTTATTGATGACCTGCGTATAAAGATAGTGATCAATTGATGAAAATGATACAATTTGATATATAAAGAAATAATAAATAAAGGAGACTTTATTAACTATGTTTAGTAATGCAGTTTGGTATTATAGCATTTGATATCACTGAACCTTTTTGGTAAATACACATTAAGGGCATCAATGGGCACTTAGATTGAGGTGGGTCTTGATAACATAGAGACTACCTAAATCTAAGTTTAACCCCTTATAAAAAAAACGTATAACAACAAAGATATATCATAAATTTTATTATAATTTTTAATAAATATTGAATAAATCCTAATGAGTCTTTTAAAATCTTTATAAAATCTCAAATAAAAACCAAATGGAGATCTTAAAAAAGAAATTCATTAAGAAGTTGAAGTCTAATTAAATTAAATTAATACCCTTTTAAAGTTCATGATGAGTACAATACATATAATTCCTTATTAAATTAATTCTCTATATAATAATACTTAATTATACTATAATAATATCAAAGTTCTTGCTATTATTTTCAAATTTCACTGCAATTAATACCTAATATTTTGATTTCTACATTTACATATTATTAAAGTTGAAAACAACTTAACCAAATATATAATCCAATTTTTATTTCAATTATATAATGTGTTTAGCATAGATATACTTTATATTATATTCAAAATGACACTTTACAAATTAATTCTTATTTACTCTATTATTCTTGAACTAAGGGGATAATGATATAGACGTAAATAATTCAAAATAAATATATTTCTTAATAGAAATTACTAAAATATTAATAATTCTATATAGTTACAAATTATAGTATATACAATCAATTTGTTTCAACTTAATAAAAACTATATACTTGAAAGAGTAATTTGAAAAGTACAAAATGTGTTTTAAATGAATCATCTAAGTATAAACGGGAAGTAAGAGCACCAACAATGAACCTAAAAATAAAGAAAGAGCCTTTGTGAGAAATCTAAAAATATTTTGACATTCTATTTGTTAAAGGTTTAAACTATATATCAAAAAATTATAAAAATGATTAGGTAAAAGCTTTTACAAGTTTTCAATATATTTATTAAGACAAAAAGTTACCCAATTCTAATATATAAATATATATGTATATACACACAACAAGGGAGGAAAGGAGAAAGAGAGAGAGATAGAGAGAGAAATTGGGATAAAAATTTTACATAATAATAAATAGATATGCAATGTGTGACTAAGAAAGATTAATTAATATTAAGAGAATAATGGTATGTTGGGTCTAAAGGGAAAGGAGAAATTTCCTTTATTTGGTTACTAAAATTGAAAGGGATACCCTCCCCTCTTCTATCCTCCCCTTCATTTCCCCATTCTCTTATTTGGGTTATATTTTTAGTAGAAGGGGAGGGATATGGAGCTCCATACACACCTTTGTTTTCCATTCCTCCAATTTGGGGGTATTGTGATAGTTTTGGTTTGTCTATTTATTTTTTTAATTTTATAAAAAATAAATAATATATAAATATTTTATTTCATTATTTATTTAATAAGTAAAATTAAAATATTATATTATATTATATTTTTCTTTAAATTATTTAATTAAATAAAAATATTATCCTTTCCTTTCTTCTACTTTTATTTATACAAATAATGTTAATATTAATCCTTTTCTTCCCTCTCCTTTCCTTTACTAATTTTTATTAAGCTACTTAGCTTTTCTTGCATTTTTCTCTTCCTTTTTCTTTGTTTCTTCCCTTTCTTGAGTTAGAGTTATCATTTTCTTTTTCTATTTCTTCAAAATCCTAAAACCCCAAAATATCATTAGTTCTTATAAGCTAGATTTTCCTTTAAATTAAGTTTTGGATTATTTTAGAATATGTGATTGGATTAACCTTGGAGGATTTTGAAGAGAATCCATGCAATTTTAAGATGATTAAGAAGATGCACATTCTAGATTCAAAGCATAACACCAAATTATGGATGTTAGGTAGTATCTCATGTTTTCCAAGAGGATTAAGAGCCTATCATTGCCAATGTCAATGCTACCATAGCAACTATCCAAGTATTTAAGTCTGATCTTTAGGTATATTAAATCCAAGAACAAAGCTATAGTGTGAGGGAAGCTACTATGCTATCTTGACTTTTGATAGAATTGAAGACTCTTAGTTTAAGATCTACGGCTCACATAGCTCTATGGTAATTCTCTTTCTAGTTTTTAATCTTACTTACTTATTGTATCTTGGTTTGAATTCTATTAACATTGAAATTCCAAATAGGATATAGTTGTTTACATAACTTTGAATTCCTTCGTAACATATGTTATTGGATATGTTGAATATCCAAGTGCTAAATTGTTGCCAATTTTTCATCCTAATTTTTGGTTCTAAGGAAGTATTTTACCTTTTAGGGATAGACAAGGATAAGAATGGAAAGCTGTTGTTGGGGCTTGTTTTGTAGGAGGATTTTTGTGTTTGATGTGGTTTTAATAGATATTGAGGTCATTATTAAGAAGAACAAAAGTGTTTTGTCTATTATTGTGTTCAAAGATGAGTATGTGTTTATGATTGATTTAAGGTATGTGTTGGGTGGAAATTAAAACAAACAAGACACAACTTTTGAGTAAGAAAGGCAAGGATAGGGATCCACCTAAACCTTTCCTATTCTAGTAGGATTTCTTCTATCTACTAAATTCTTAACATGTTTCTGTATTTTAGTCTTCAAAAAAATACAAAAATATGTGTTGATTCAAGTGGTTGGATGCTACAATTGGGGAGGGTTTGCTATAATGTTGGATGATTTGCTCATTGTTCATTGGTTGTATAGTTTCCTTGTGATCTTAAAGATAAAGTGCAAAGGTTTCCATAGCACTTCCAATGGCAGAGGAAGCTAGTTACTAGCCAAGCTAATAAATGCAACTCTTATATCATTTGCAATGCTTCTACATAATCTCTTTAGGTGGCAAGTTTAGGTAAGTTGAATACATGCAATACATTTCATAACATACTTTGAAGAAGTTAAGCATATAAGTCCATTCTGCCTTTCGTGGATTTTGAGCTTTTAAGCTCTCCTTTTAGCTTTTGTTTGTTTTTGGTGTTATATGTTTTATGCATTTTTGTCTTTAATTTTGTTTTTGAGGATATAATTCAAACTATTCTTTGAATATAATATATGACAAGTTCTATTTGTGGCTAAAAAGAAAAACAAAAAAAATTCTCAATCTCCATGTGGTTAGCTCAAACCTTTTGCAACACTAGATATCCCATTTTTAAAGTTAAAATTAATTTCTTTTCCACCATTTTGGATATTGGTTTACGTTATTTTTAAAACGCTCTACTTCGTTTTTCTACTATTCTTTTTTCTAATCTTATATTGAAACTTATTTGCAAACTTTATCAATTGACTTAATTGTTACTTTACGAAATGTTATGAGCATATTTGGTTTTGGTTCATGATGGCAATCAAGACGATAGCACATGTATCATGTCAAGGGATCTATTACACATCCATGGAGATCCAATCATGAGGGCTAAAGCTGCGAAGATGCGAGAAGCTTTACATGGCCTTATTGAGCAGATTTGGGTTGACAACAACATGCAACAAGTAAATCAAAGTTTGGATGATTATCAAGGCATGATAAACATCATTCAAGTTCAAGAAATGCTTAGTTGAAGTCATTTCCGTTGAATTACACAGTTTGCATCAAAATTGCACAATCCTGTTGCCATTTGTAGCAAACTGAGATTTCATATTATTTTAGGTTATTTTGAGTGATTTTCTATTTTTTGTATTATTTTTGGGTTGAACATTTATTTATTTGAAACCCAATTTATGGTTATTAGGTTTAGGACTTAGGGTGTTAGTTTCTTATTCTAATTAGGATTAGTCTTCTCTATTTAAAGGGCTTGTAACCCTAATTGGGAGGCAGTTATTAAATCTGAGTTTCTTGAGAGATTATTCTTTTTGGTTCGTTTTAGAACTTTACTAAACTTATCAAGGTTATTCTTCTGGTGTTCTAACCTGACTTATCATTCTTATTCTTAACTGTTCAAGGGTGTGGCATGAACCAACTTTATACCTTTGGTTCTTGTTCCGTCATAAACAACGGGTCAAGGGTTTTACCTTTGATTCTTGTTGTGACATAAACAATGGATCAAGGTCCTATTATAAACCAGATTTGGCTTTCTTAAAGTTTCAAAATCCCTTGTTGTGCTATGGGTCTCATTATTCTCTTTATGGTTCTCATCATCTTGGTGTTAGAGCATCATGTTCTAAATCAAGTATGCATATGTTTAATTCTTAGTTTTTTACATAAAAAAATAAAACAAAAAAATATTTTAGTGTCATTCTTGTTTGCTTTTCTGAATATGTGTTGCTAGTTCTAAAATAAAATATAGAAAAAAAGCACAAAACTTGTTTTTTTAAAAAAGGAGAAGTCCTCAAAAAAGAGAGGAGAATCGTAAAAAAAAAAAAGAAAGAAAGAAAGAAGAAGATGAAAAAA
>BPVZ01000050.1:833529-847510 GCA_020521535.1 Rubroshorea leprosula | reverse complement strand
TTGGTAAAATCCTTAAAGAAGAAGGAATCTTACTACAATAAAAAGTTGGAAATTCTCTTTGAATTTTGTTTTGGCAAGGAGATAGTGGGAATCCTATCCCATTAAAGAATAGTCAAGTCAATTCCTAGTAGGAAGTGTTAGAACTGATTTGCCTTTCTTGCATTGTGTTTTAATCAAATTTTCACCTTTTTTTTGTTTTAGTTGGTTTGGGTTTGGTTTTTTTCTTTTTATTTCTTGTCTTGTTTGTTCCTTCATGTCTTTTTATTTCCTTTAACTCTTGTTGTAGATTTGTTGGAGTAAGATTGTTACAAAATAACTTGAATTGAGCTTGTCTAGTTCATTAATGAACTGAAAGTGGAAAGTTGAGTGAGGGAAAAGGGCAAGAGGTGTGAGCAACACTTGAGAGAAAGCCAAGTTCTATAGTGTGCAAAACATGAGTGTTGAGTGCCATTCCATGAGAGAGTGGAGTGAAACATGTAAGGGAGTATTGTGAGGTCCTATTATTTTTTGTTTCTAACATTTCTTGTAGGTTTCAATCATGTTAAGTAGTGATGACAAATCAACCACTAGAAAACATCGCGTGGATGAATCTTTTGTGCTCAAAGCAATGTAACAACAATTTCATATGCTGGACATAATGTTTGGTGAGATTAAAGACAAAATGGAGAAGTAAGATGTTACCATAGCCAATTTATACCAAATACAGAATAGAAGTTCGAATTCACATAGGAATGATGCTAATGACGACCTCGATGACAATTATGTAGATGCATTCAACAATGATGCCTAGAACTCAAATTTCAACATAGACAGATTTATGAGAGGTAAAAGTGGTCAAAGAGGTAGGTTTAACCAAGGAGAGCAAAATCTAGTAAGGTGGGGAGATCGGCAAAATCATGACTTAGGCAGCATCAAGATGAAGATTCCTTCATTTCAAGGAAAAAATTATCCAAATGTGTATTTGGAGTGGGAAAAAAAAGGTGGAATTGGTGTTTGATTGCCATAACTATTTTGAGGAGAAAAAGGTGAAACTAGCAATTGTGGGATTTCCTAATTACACTGTGGTGTGGTGGGATCAGCTTGTGCTTAGTCAATGTAGAAATCGAGAGCATCTTATTGACACGTAGAAAGAGATGAGAGTTGTGCTGAGAAAATGGTATGTTTTGAGTTACTACTACCGCGATCTCTATTAATGATTGCAAGGCCTTACTTAGCAGTCCAAAAACATTGAGGATTATCACAAGGAGATGGAAATCGTAATGGTTAGAGCAAATGTAGAAGAGGATAGAGAAGCAACTAAGGCACGATTATTGTTTGGTTTAAATTGTGATATAGATAATGTGGTGGAATTGCAACATTATGTGGAATTAGAAAATATGGTGCACATGGTGATGAAAGTAGAACGATGACTCAAGCATAAAGGTGCCATTATCAGAACTGGGCAAAATTCAAGTTCTTCATATTCTTGGAAATTGAATTGGCGCAAAGAGGAAAATTTTGCTTTTAAGCCTAAAACTGCAACATCTAAGTCAAAAGACATTGGCAGCAGTGAAGAGAGTAAAATTGACAGTATTCAAGGCAAAAACCGAGACATTAAGTGTTTTTGATTCTTGGGAAGAAGGCATGTTGCATCATAATGTCCTAATAAGCACACAATGACCTTGAGAGAGGATGGAGAAATTGAAGTTAAGGGTGAATCTGATGATGACTCTATGCTACCATTAGAACATGCTGATGATGGTGTGGAATATGCCGTTGATGGAGAATTGCTTATCACGATGTGTGCTTTGAACATGCAAGCCAAACAAGATGATGAAGTACAACATGATAACATGTTTCACACGAGGTGCCATATCAAAAATAAAGTATGTAGTGTGATTATTGATGGTGGTAGTTGTACTAATGTAACTAACATTGTTTTGGTTGAAAAGCTTAATTTACTTATGATGAAGCATCCGAGGCCACATAAGTTGCAATGATTAAATGATTGTGGAGAAATTAAGGCAAATAAGCAAGTTCTAGTTTCATTCTCTATTGGATGATTTAAGGATGAGGTACTTTGCAATGTGGTTCCTAACATGTTGGACATTTACTTTTAGGGAGACCATGGCAATATGATAGCAAAGTAAGACATGATGGCTCAAAAATCATTATTTGTTTGTTATGGAAGGGAAAACAATTACTCTTGCGCCATTTAGTCCAAGGCAAGTTTATAAGGATCAACTACGAGTCAAAAAAGAGAGTGAGCTGAGAAAAAAGAGTAAGCTTGAGGGTATGAAAAACAAGGAGAAAATAGCAAAGAAAGATTCAAAAAAGAGAGAAAAGAGTGAGAGTACCAAAAATAAACAGAGAAAATCAATGAGCATTTACGCAAAAACAAGCGATGTGAAAGTTGTGTTTCTTGCAAAACCACCTATATTTGTACTTTTGTACAAAGATATGTATTTCAATAGTAACAAGTTTAATAATTCTTTGCCTAATACTATTAAATCTCTTTGCAAAACTTCAAGGATGTGTTTTCAAAAGACATTCCTAATGGTTTACCACCAATAAGAGGAATCAGCACTAGAATGACTTCATTCTAGGCGCAACGATTCCACATCGACCAACATATTGAAGCAACCCCAATGAGATGAAAGAACTTCAAAAGCAAGTTGAAGAACTCATGAAAAAGGGACATGTGAGAGAAAGCATGAGTTCATGTGCAGTTCCAATGTTACTTATGCCTAAGAAGGATGGGACTTAGCAAATGTGCATTGATTGTCGCTCAGTCAACAAAATCACTGTAAAGTATCATCACCTTATTCTAAGATTAGATGACATGTTAGATGAACTGTATGGTTCTTGCATATTCTCTAAAATTGATTTAAAGAGTGGGCATCATCAGATTAGGATGAAGGAAGGAGATGAATGGAAAACAACATTTAAACGAAACATGGTGTATATTGGTGGTTAGTTATGCCATTTGGATTAACTAATGCACCAAGTACATTCATGCGATTAATGAATCATGTTTTATGTACTTTCATTAGAAATTTTTGGTTGTTTATTTTGATGACATTTTGATATATAGTAAGAGTTTAATTGATCATATTGAGCATTTGCGAATGCTATTAATGGTTTTGAGAAAAGAAAAGTTGTTTGCTAACCTTAAAATGTGTTCTTCTTACACAAATTAAATTGTCTTTTTAGGGTATGTTGTTTTAGTTGATGGAATTACAGTAAACAAAGAAAAGGTTAAGGCTATTAAAGAATGGTTGACA
Organism: Rubroshorea leprosula; assembly: GCA_020521535.1. Taxonomy (NCBI): domain Eukaryota; kingdom Viridiplantae; phylum Streptophyta; class Magnoliopsida; order Malvales; family Dipterocarpaceae; genus Rubroshorea; species Rubroshorea leprosula. The sequence continues at coordinate 844,247 of BPVZ01000050.1, read as the reverse complement.
CCTAAGAATATTTTTTAGGTGTGGAATTTTCACGGTTTAGCAAGTTTCTACCAAAGATTCATCAAGGATTTCAGCACAATTGCAGCTTTATTGATTGAAATCGTGAAAAAAAAGTGTTGGATTTAAGTGGGAAAGTGAATAAGAGAATGCTTTCAATTTGTTTAAGGAGAATTTAATTTCTGTATTGTTACTTGCTTGACTTTATTAAAACTTTTGAAATTGAATGTGATGCATTAGGTATTGGCATTGGCATTGGTGCTGTTTTGATGCGAGAGCAACAACCTATTGCATTTTTTAGTGAAAAATCAACTGTTGTAGGACTTAATTATCCTATTTATGACAAAGAGATGTACGCGTTGGTTAAGGCCTTAGAAACATGGTAGCATTAACTTTGGCCTAAGGAGTTCGTGATACATACTGATCATGAGTCGTTAAAGCACTTGAAGGGACAAGATAAGTTGAATAGACAGTATGCTAAGTGGGTTGAATTCCTTGAGACATTTCCTTATATGATCTAGTATAAGCAAGGAAAGGAAATGTTGTGGCTGATGCATTTTCTCGTAGGTATAAGTTTATCTCTACTCTAAGTGTAAAGTTATTAGGATTGAGCACATTAAAGAATTATATGCTAATGATCTAGATTTTGCTAACATGTTTAATGCATGCAAAAAGGCTGCTTTTGATAAGTTTTATAGGTATGAAGGGTTCTTGTTTAGAGAAAATTGATTATGTGTGCCTAATTGTTCATTAAGAGAATTGTTAGTAAGAGAATCACATGCAAGTCACTTAATAGGACATTTCGAAGTAAGGAAAACTTTAGATATTCTGAATGATCACTTCTTTTAACCATATATGAAACGTGATGTTGAAAGGATGTGTGAAAAGTGCATAACTTGTAAACGAGCAAAATCTAGAGTTTTACCACATGGTTTGTATACTCCTTTACCCATACCTATTGAACGTTGGGTTGATATATTTATGGATTTTATCTTAAGCTTACCAAGGATGAAAGGAGGCCGTGATTTTGTTTTTGTTGTTGACAAGTTCTCAAAGGTGGCACACTTCATTCCATGTCATAAAATCGACAATGCAACCAATGTTGCAGATATGTTCTTCTAGGAGGTCGTTCATTTACATGGCATTCCATGGACTATTGTTTCTGATCGCAATGTTAAGTTCTTGAGTTACTTTTGGAAGACCTTTTGGGGAAAGTTGGGAACTAAGTTGTTATTTTCGACTACTTATCATCCATAAATTGATGGACAAACAAAAGTGATTAATAGGATGTGTTAGCCTTATTGTGATCTATTATTCAGAAGAACTTGAAGAATTGGGAAAAGTTTTTGCCGCATGTTAAATTTGCTTATAATCAGAGTGTCTATTCAATAACTAATTGTTTGCCATTTGAAGTTGTGTATGGCTTTAATCCACTCACTCCTTTGGATTTAGTACCTTTATCTATTGATGAACGAGCTAGTTTGGATGCAAAAAGAAAGCTAAAGTGGTTAAGCAATTGCATGAGAAGCTATGACAAAATATAGAGCGACGAACTAAGCAAGATGAAAACCAAGCCAACAAAAGGTGCAAGAAAGTTGTGTTTGAACTTGGAGATTGGATTTGGGTGCATATGCGTAATGAGCGATTCCTTGCATAAAGGTGTTCTAAGCTACAACCAAGAGGTGATGGACCATTTCAAGTGATGGTGAGGATTAATGACAATGTATACAAGTTGGAGCTTCTTGATGAGTATAATGTTACTACTACTTTTAATGTTTCTAATCTTTCGCCTTTTGATGTAAGTGACAATTTGAGGACAAATCCTTTTGAGGAGAGAGGGAATGATGGGAATCAAGATGATAGCACATGTATCATGTCAAGGGATCCATTACACATCCAAGGAGGTCTAGTCACGAAAGCTAGAGTTGTGAAGATGCGGGAAGCTTTAAATGGCCTTATTGAGCAGATATGGGTTGAAAACAACATGCAACAAGTAAATTGACACTTGAATGATTGTCAAGGCATGGTAAACATAATTTAGGTTCAAAAGAAGTTTAGTTGAAGTCATTTGCATTGAATTAGACAATTTGCGTTAAAATCACACAATTCTACCACAATTTGTGGCAAACTAATATTTCATGTTATTTTAGGTTATTTTGAGTGATTTTCATGTTTTCTATATTTATTTTGGGATGAACATTCATTTATTTGAAGCCCAATTTGTGGTTACTAGCCTAATTAGGATTAGTTTTCTCTATTTAAAGGGCTTGTAACTCTAATTAGCAGGTAGTTATCGAACCTGAGTTTTTTGAGAGACTATTCTCTTTGGTTCATTTTAAAACTTTATTGAATTTATCAAGATTATTCTTGTGGCGTTCTAACTTGACTTATCATTCTCATTTTTAATTGTTTGAGGGTTTGGCATCAACCAACTTTATACCTCTAGTTTTTGCGTCATAGACAATAGGTTAAGGTTTTTACCTTTGGTTCTTGTTACGACATAAACAATAAGTCAAGGTTCTATTATAAACATGATTTGGCTTTCTTAGATTTTCAAAATCCTTTGTTGTCTTGTGGGTCTCATTGTTCTCTTTGGGGTTCTCATTAGTTTACCTAATTTTTATTAGCCTATAACTTTTTCTTTCTTAAACAGCTAGATAGGTTGCTTGGAAACATTATCATATAGGTTGATTTCAAATTGATATTAGTTGTTCTATTAGTTATTTGTTAATGGTTATAGTTATCAATTATTTCTAATACCTATACGAAAGAGAGTGTATGTCTTAACTAATACAAATCCTAATGATCTAATTTTCTAAATTGACACTGATAAACTGCATTCCCAACAATTTTAATGAAAGTATTAAAAGCTAAATGACATAACAATTATGCCATCTAATATTTTTGAAAAATGATTGGTATACCCTCACTTCAATACAGCTGCCAACGCCCACTAATTTAGCTATTAAATAATGTAATTAAAAGTTTTCCTACCTTAAATTCAATTTTGAAAATAATAATTTATTTATGAGTGTGTTGTAGAATGTATTAAATCGAAAGGTGTATAAATTATTATCATTTTTTTTAAACGTGTTTAAATTTAAACCAAAAAGTTAAAATATGTTTCATATTTATCTTGCTTCTACCGTCTAAATCTTTTAATATATGTTAGGGATTAGTGCTTATCCACCTTACCTCCAAAAAATTAGGAGAAAAAAAGACAAAAATCACCTTAATGCATGCTTTAAAAATATGGTAGTTTAGTTTTTTTCAATAAAAATTTATTGAAACGACGTAGTTTTGGGATGAGTTTCTTCCTAAAAATTAGGAGGTAAAGCTGATAGGCACTATTTCCTATATGTTAAAAACCTTCAAGTTTGGTATATGTTATCTAATGATTAAAACCTCATTTTGGTCTTTGTACTTTGAGAAAAGGTGTAATTAAATATACAAACTTTGTACTTTTTTCTATTTAAGGATATTAATTTTGTTAGTTTTTAAATAAGGATGCTAACTTTCAATTTTTTTCTATTTAATAATATTAACTTTTAACTTTTGTCAATTTAAAGATATCAACTTTCAACTTTTTCTATTTAAGGATTAATTATAAGTATATTAACTTTATACTTTTTTTATTTAAGGATATTAGTTTTGTTAGTTTCTAAATGGCTTAATTAAAAATTAGTCTATCAACTATCAACTTGATTTTATTTTAGTCTAGAAAATATGTTTTATTTCTAAGTGGTATATAAACTTTGAAAAATATTTCAGAATGGCCTACCATACAAGATTTTCGTTAGTTTTAACAAAAGAATCAGGTTAGAATTAAAATAGAATAGTCCTCTAAGTTTTAAAAAAGTGACATTATAATCCCAATAAAATATAATGAATCAAGGAATACTCTATAAAGATAGATTAGTTAGAATTTGTGATTAATTGAGCAATTAGCTCAATTTGAAAAGAGAAACCTAGAAAACTTAGAAAGAGAGGCTCTAGAAGCAAGTATTGAAAGTACAATGAGAGTTAGAACTTTTAATTACAAAATAAGAACAAAAAGAGAAAGAATAAATACATTAAGAAATATTATTAATACACTTCTATCATCATGAGCAATGAACAAATAAATTAAACTAACATGTACTTACTTAATACGGTAGGAAAAAGTATAATAGATATAGAAGATACAATTATCATAGATAATATTCTAAAAATAGAAACAATTAATGAAAATATCCTAAGAAGAATTAAAGAAATGAGAAAATCCCCTTCTCAAGAATTTGATTCTATTAAAGAAAGAATAAATAATGTCAAAAACTCTAGAAATTTGAGAGAAATAAAAGAAGAAATAAGGTTTATTAAAGACTTAAAGACTCTGATATCTTGAGTAAGAGAGTTAGAAATTAGAAAAGAAGAAATTTTCAAGATATTAAAAGCAATCGTTGAAAAATTTGCAATAAAAACTTTAAAATGTATAACAGAATAATTCCACAACTAGAAAGTGATATAGATAAAAATTTTTGTAAGATCAAAACACAACTCAAAGATCTACAAGATACTATAATATCAATCTATAGTAGATGAAATATTATAGATAGAAATAAAGGATTTAAAATAGTCCCGAATATTTTCACGAAAAAGCCTAAACCAAAAGGGATAACACTTTTCATGTTAAAAACCCAAGAAGAAAAGTTGAAAGAACTTGAACAAAAATTCTTAGAAGAAGAAAATGTAGAAGAACTAGATAATCTGTATAGACAGATTAGTATAACTACTAAACAATTAGAAAATATAAAAATGAATACCCAAAAGGAGGAAATAGAAGAGGAAAGTGAAGAAGAAAAGGATGAAACATATCCTAATGTAACCCTAACATAATTTCTAGTACCACCTGGAGTAGAATCCAACATAAGCCAAAGCTATAGAAAAAATAGAAATCTAACACATGAGTGATATATGATAAAAAGAGTAAAAGATTTGGTAATCAATCTAGGCTTGAAATGCCAGTAAGAATCAAAGAACAAATAATTAGTACTAATGGTATTTGGCTAGATCTAGATTGTGTTACCGACCTAGAGAAGGTTAATGGTGACTGGGCCCAAGCTACTTGGATAGCCAGAGCAAACAAAAATTGGAATGCCTTGCAAACAGTTAGATTTATTGAAGTCACCTTTAAAGGGATAGTTCACGATGGCTTGCTGGTCTAAATGAAGAAGACAGTAATGTTATTATAAGTGGAAATCCTACTTCAAAAGAAGTTAATGAAAATGAAGCAATTCAAGACATAATAAATAGGTTTGAATCAGCTATTAGGAGAAAATTCTTAGGAGAAAATTGGGAAGAAAATTAAGGAAAAGAAGAGGCCAGAATTGGAAAAATAGCAATGTGAAATTTGCAAAATTTAGAGTTATGTAATCTCTGTGAATTAGATTAATACATTTGTTTATTTCAGAAATACTATTATAAAGCTTCAAATCATGGAATGACTAAAGGCCTCATGGAATTGTTTTTTTTTGGAAAAATTCCTAATCCTTGAGGAATAAAATTGGCAGAAGCCTATAGAATATATGTAAAAGACAAGAAAGATACTTTAGGGTTAAGGATTTGGTTTGCTAAAACTAAAGTAATGAATGGTGCCTAGAAACCTATATCCAGAACAAACTAAGAAAAAGTATGAAAAAGGGACTATGTTGTCCTAAGAATAGTGATCCAATCAAGCTAGGACGTAGTTACACCAACTACAACAAGAGAAATAAGAAATTTAGAATTAAAAGAAGTAATAAACAAAGGTTTAATAAGAAAAAATTTTCTTGAAAGCAAAAGAGGTATTTTAAGAAAACCAAAACATCAACAAAGTATAAAAAGAACCCTAAAAAATGCACATGTTGGTTGCGTAAAGAAGAAAGACATTATGCAAATGAATGTCCTAAAAGATACAAAAGAGAAAGTACTAAAAACCTAAAAATTTATGAAGAAGAACTAAGTGAAATAGATGCTAGCTCTCTAAGTAGCGAAGAAAGTATATATGAAGTGAAAAGTTTATATACCTCTATAGTGATGAATCAGAATATTGAAGAAAGAAAAGCTTATTTTGAAGAATATGCAAGACATGGAGAATACAGTCAAATAATTGTATTCGATAAAAGTAAATATAAAAGAATTAGAGAAAAGAGAATGGACCTTGCCTTAGAAAAAGGATTTAAACCAAATTCCTTTATAAGTAATCCTTTTAAGAGAAAAGATATAGTTTATTATGGAATATCCACTAAAGAATATAGCATTCCTATCAAGAATACAATGAGAATAAGAAATATACCTTTGATTATCAAGGCAGAAATAGAAAATAAACTATCAAAAATCAAAGAACTTGATAGATCAAGGATAGGTTTTATCCACATTAGAGGAATAAAAATACTTATTAAAGCTCATTTTAGAGAAGGAATAGACACCCCAATAAAACTAGCTTTAATAGATAATAGAATCAATGATAGAAAGGATGCTATCCTTGGATCAGTGCAAGGTAACCTTAGTTACGAGAAACTTATGTTTACAGTATATCCAAAATATGATGTAAACATTAATGAAAGAAATATTAATAAAACCTTAAGTTTAGCACATGAATTTACTAGAGAAAACTTTATGAAAAATGGATCAATGCCATATAGTATATACTATATGATAAGTTATGCATTGACTAATAGCCATCAATCTTATCTTTTTAAAGATAAAGAATATATTGAATTAGATCTTATGTTCTCTGAAATAAGATAAATTCAAAAACCAAAAATGATCACTGAAATAGAATTACCCAAAGAATGAGAAATAGACATTAGTGAAAAACCACTACTAATAGGAGAAAGAGAAACGGTTAGACTAATGGCATATGAGTTAGGAAAATTATTAGTTAAAATTGAACCTGAATCAAGCCATAGAAATAGTGTAGACTTAGGAGTTATACGCTATCCTAAGAAAGATAAAGATGTCTCAACTAGAACAACTAGTATAAAACATGAGGTTGTATTAGACACCTTAAAAATCCCTTCTAGACATTTCAAAATGAAAGGAGATTATTATGATGGGAAAGAATGGCAGAACATTTCTATCCTAATAGATACAAGAGTAAGAGTAACACATATCCATAGTGATATGATCCCACACATACCAAGATTTGAACTCACTAAGCCATACACATACTACAACTTTAATGGTGCAGTGACCAAAGTACATGAATATACTAAAGTACTTTTTAAAATAGAGGATAAAAATAAGATACAACATGAAATCACTATAACAGCTCATGCTGAAACAAAAATGACTACAAGGATAGAATTAATGCTAGGAAATACATTCTTAACATTGGTACAGTCCTATAATATCCAAGAACATTGTTTAAAGATTACCTAAAGTGGAAAAGAAATGGTTATACCTTGATACTATGAAGACTAGTATCTATAGTGTATACATATCCATTGGAATCAAATATGAAAGAATACAAAATAGAATTCTTTCATGCTTTTATAGATATAGGGTCTGGGATATGTTTAGCCAAAACCAATGTATTCCCAAAATATTATTGGAGGAACACCTCTCAAACCATGAAAGGTGTAGCCATAGATGGAAATATTATTCAATATAAAACAATAATAGAAAGAGTTACTGCCGTAATTGGTAAAACTAAAGTTATAATTCCTCGAGTCTATAAAAGTAACGAGCATGGGAATGATATTCTATTAGAAAACAATTTCCTAAGTCAATTCAAGCAGTATGTTCAAACTGCATCATATGTAAAATTTTATACACCTTGTGAACATTGGCTTTACGCCTCTAGAATTTATAATGCTTATATTAGAGCAATAAAACCGTTAAATTTTCACAGCCAACATGGTGAAATTTATACAAAAACTCGATCAAAAGAAATTAAAAAACTAGTGTTAGCATTGTGGAATAATGAAAAAACACAAGAAAAAATAACTTTAGAATCTATCTTAGAAGAATTAAAAAGTAACTATGGAGAAGATCTTACAAAACTGTGGGGAATTGATAAAACTTATGCCACAATTGAATTGATAGACCCAAAAACTATCATTAGAGTCAAACCAATGAGGTATAGCCCTGAAAATAAAGAAGAATTTGATAAGCAAATTCAAGACTTAATGGCCCAAAAAATTATACAGGCCTCTAAGAGTCCGTATAGTAGTCCTACTTTTATGGTAAGAAATCATAATGAATTAAAAAGAGGAAAATCTAGAATGGTTGTCAACTATAAACAACTTAATAGCAAAACTAAATTCGATGGTTATTTTTTACCACATAAAGAAACCATAATAAATATCATTTGGGGAAAGAAAATGTATTCAAAGTTTGATTGCAATCAGCATTTTGGCAAATTAAGCTAACTCCAAATAGTATCCCACTAACAGCCTTTAGTGCCCCTATAAGACATTATGAGTGGTTAGTAATGCCTTTGGGATTAAAAAAATGCGCCTCAAATATTTCAAAGAAAGATGGGTAATGCATTTTCTTCCATCAAGAAATTTTGCATAATTTATGTAGATGGCATACTAATCTTCTTTGATAATGAGAAAGAACATTTATGTCATCTTAAAAAATTTGCATATTTATGCAAGAAACATGGAATATTACTTTCTAAAAAGAAAGCAGAAATAGGAAAAACCAAAATTGAATTCCTTGGATTAACAATAGATTCTACAAGAATAGAATTACAACCTCATATTAGCGAAAAGATTTCGATGTTCTCAAATAAATTAGAATCTAAAGAACAAATTCAAAGGTTTCTAGGAATACTCAATTATGCAAAGCAGTTTATTCAAAACCTAACTCAATTAACACATCCTTTGCAAAAGTTGCTCAAGAAAAAGGAAAATCAACAATGAGAAATTTATCACACTAATCATGTGAAAAGAATAAAAGAATATTGTAAAAATCTTCTTAGGCTACAATTGCCTAAAGAAAATGAAGAGTTAATTTTGGCATGTGATGCCTCAGATTTTTATTAGGGAGCAGCTTTAAAAAATTCTCAAGAAAAAGTTTGTGGATATGCTAGTGGTACATTTAAAGATGTAGAAACTAAGATATCATTCAAATCATAAAGAGTTATTGGCTATTAAAAATGGAATAAAAAAGTTCAGTTTCTTATTATTACCAAAACATTTTAAGGTTAGAACTAACAACACTCAAGTTAAGGGATTTATTTTTAATAAATTACCTTTAACACCAAAATATAAAAGATTAAATAGATGACAAACTTTCTTTGCTGAATATGATTTTGAAATTGAACATGTCAAAGGAACTAATAATTGTTTTGCAGATTTCTTGAGCAGAGAATGAGCTAATGGATGCAATCCTAAAACTCTAAAATAAAGGGAAATACCTTATTCTCAAAGGTTAAGAGATATTCATTGAGGGTAATAGTCAAATAAGAGAAGGTCAAGAAAAAATAATTGAAGGCCAAGAAATAATCGATGAAGGCCATAACCTTATAGATGAAGGCCAAGAAAAGATTATTAAAGGCCATGAGTTTTTAAATAAGGGGCAAGATGCCCTTGAATAGGTCAAAGAGCTGATAGAAAAATTAATGAGTTTTGGAGTAATTACTTTTGTCGGAATTAGCTCTAAAGAATCTAATAAGTTGGTAAAGAAAAGCTCCCAACCGGAGCTAAAAGAAAATTTTGAACAAGGTGATCCTTCAATAAGATTACTTGGAGAAAGTTCAAGGAAGTTTGATTATTATGTCAAATACTCTCCCTTTGAAATATCAGTGTTTCAAGCTGAAAAGTCGATTATTCAAAATGCCAAAAGCCATAACTTTTGACTTGATTACTCAGGAAAGAAAGAAAAGAAAGCTGCAATAATAAACCCTTTATCAAAAATGACAATGAGTGAAGAATATCTGCAGGAATTTCGTAGAGTGTGTAAAATGGCATATTCAATGAGGTCTACTAAGAATTTCCATCCTATTATGAAGGGATTTATCCCATAATTAATTTTGTGTAAGGTGCAAATCCAAAAGCAATAAAAGAGTTATTCAATTACGATTTTGTAAACTGTATTTATCTCTCAAAGGATAATGAAGAAGTTTCAGAACTTCCAGAAGTTATACACTAAGGAGTGAAAGACTTCAAAACTGGCACCAAAGCTCAAGGGGTAGTATTTGTCAAAATCTACTTTGTAGCACTAGAATGGGAGAAATCTCAATAGTTCCCCAGTCATTATATAGTTCAAATTGGAATCCAGTCCAAGAAAATTAAGGTAGAAGTGAATGAAGATTAAATTTTTCAAGACTTTGAAAAGTCTCTTTGTGGGATCGAGTTCATCCAAGAGAGATGAGCTCTAAGATTCAAGGTTTTACTCCAACCTTTGACAGATTGATAGAGATGAGGAAGACATGGACATATGGCTTCTCCAAAGAAATCTCGGTGGTATCCACTGGTGCAAGATTAATAACAAGCATCAGCCTGTTCAAAATAAAGCAGAAAAGAAAGGAAATCTTTGAAAATCTAGTCCCAACCAGTAAAGCAGTCCATAATAGGCTATACAAGCTATTAAAGCATGACAGTCATTGTGGTTTCTACTACAAAAAAGAATCTGCAAAAGGAAAAGTTGAAGTTGTATGTTACGAAGGGACCACCCTCTCAGACAATGAAGAGGATCTCATCATCCTCTAAAGAATCTAATGCAAAAAGACGTAAGTGCCTACGTCACTA
>BPVZ01000050.1:807860-833429 GCA_020521535.1 Rubroshorea leprosula | reverse complement strand
AATAATGTAAACTTTAATCGTTAGCAATGACAAAAGAAAAGATTCTAAAAAGTGCTATAAAAAGCCTCCTATAAGCTGTAACAGGTATTGGGCATTTGAATATCCAAATACCTTACTTGAAAGCCTTTTACTATGCATTTGTAAACACCCTTCAAGAGAAAAGGGAACTTTCCCTTTCTTTTCTCAGAAATAAAATTATATTTTAGAATAATTCTTGTGTTTCTATCCTTCTTTATTTCTATCATAAAATAAAATGAGAAGAAAATGAGAAGAATCCTAAAGAAACTGAGGCAGTAGTGAAGTCACTTGTCCTGTCTGGACACCCATTATAACTTGAGTTTGGCATTAAGGGTTGGACGAAGGAAGCATTTGCTTGACTGAAGGCTAGTCCAAAGGATTTTCAAGTAAAATTCTAACTCATTTATTTTATCATGCGGAAGCAAGGTGGGTGTAGAAATAGCTTTATTATTGTGATGGTGGGTGCAAATACTAAACTGAGTGAGAAAGTAGGACATGGATGACATGAGAAATTGGGATTAGTTCCTGTAATGTTTAAATAGCACTAGTTAAATTCTATTTAGTGATTGAGTTATATTTATTTTCAGTTTTTCTTTAAGCTCCAAGTAGTTGTGTAGAATTACAATTAAAAGATAGTAATTAAGGTAAGTAGTTATACCCGCCAGTGTTTTTAAAGTAAATTGATGGATTTAAATGGGTTTTTCCAGTTTTGATTTATTTATCTAATTGTTTATTTATTTATTTCTTAGAGAATGATTTTTACTAAAATGTTTTTATTGATGGAATGAGATGATTGGTGGACCAAGCATTATATTTTATTTAAGTTTGAGATGAGATTGTGGCCATGTGGAGGTGGATAATTTAAATTTGTTTTTCTCCTATATTATTGAAATGGTTATCTTTGGAATGGTTTCTTTTGTTTATCCTAGCTGTATGGTTCACCCTTGTGAGGGTTGAGTTGTTAGTATTGTGATAGACTTAGGATCTATGGATTGTGAATTGTGGATTGTGGATTTTGGATCGTGGATTTTGGATCGTGTATTGTGGATTGATGATTGAGTATCATTGATCGTGGATTGTGAATTGTTACACAGCCATAAGGGATGAAAAATGAAGTATTTTGGTTTCGAGAAAAGAATTGTATTCTTATATCGTTTCATTTTCAATTAAAAAATTCAGTTTTAAATTTTTATGCTTGGTTGAGATGGATGGGTATACTACTTACAGAGTTCTTAAACTCACGTTTTTAAATTTCATCTCATTTCAGGTGAAGAAGTATGAGCATTGGGTTTTGCATGGGGATTGAGACATCGTTAGAATAAATTGGTAGAAATTTAGCAATAGCTCAATTAGAAGCTTATTTGATTTTACGGAATATGATGTTAATCACTATATGTTTTGGTTAAGAGATTTGATCTTGTTATTTGGAGACTATTAAGATTTGTTAATAGAATTGTTTATTTTAAAGTTACAAGACTACATTAAACTTTATTGGAGACTATATTGATATGTAGGTAGATGGCCTTATACATTTATGGGGTTACCTTATAGATGTGTGTCGTTTGTTATGCCTAAACCTATGGGTTGGGGCATGACAATTATTCTTTAACATTAGATTATTTTTGAAATGAGAAATGATGGGGAAATAGTGCCTGACCTCTTATATTTTGAATAGAAAAGTCCATTTTATATTAAACCATTATAATTTAAGATGCTTGATTTTTTTTAAAAAATTGTTGTAGACAAGATAATTTATGAGCAACAATGCGAATATTATATAAATAAAATAGTAAAAATTTTAGAAAAAAATAAGTAATATTGAAGATGATTATTATTTATCTAGGAATCTTAAAAAGTTGAAGCAAACAGTTGTAGATTTAAATGAAGATTTGAAAAGATTAAAAAAGGCTAAGCAACGATTATCTTTGTTAGCAGTCTAGTAGATCTATTTCCACATTTATTGAGCTTAACATACCATCTATTCATTAGTCAATAGTAGTCTGAGTTAAATTCTGAAAAACCTATAGAAAAATCTGATATAAGTGCCAAGGAACAATAATTTTAAGTACAAAAACTATTTTTATAGCAAATATAAATTTGAGGACTAAAAGATCAAAACAAATATAGTTAGAGAACTAACTGTTCTCTAATAGAATAAGGAGTTTTCCGCCAAAGATAACAAACTAGACAAAATTGAAATGAATATGAAAGATAGTAGACAAGATTGGAAGAATCCAAAGATAATAGATGAAATTGAAAAAAAATATGAAAGTTAGTAAATGATTTGTTAAATTAAGCCGTTTCTAAATAAAGATGCTAACTTTTAGTTTTTTTCTACTTAAGGATGTTAATTTTTAACTTTTCTGATTTAAGGATACCAACTTTCAACTTTTTTTTATTTAATGATTAATTAGATAATAATGCTAATGCTAATGTGGCAAACATATATGAATGTTGAAAGTTGACATTCATGAATAAAAAAAAATTGAAAGTTGACATCTTTAAATAAAAAAAGTTGAAAGTTAATATCTTTATTTAGAAATTGACAAAATTAATCTCTTTAAATAGAAAAAAAATGTAAAGTTAACGTCGTTATTTATAACTTTTCTTTTTGTACTTTAGTGAAAAGCTACTTTTTTGGTCTTTATACTACAAAAAGCCCATTTTGAGTCATTAAAAGTAATTTCTCTAATCTCTTTTTAGTCTTTCGGTTAAATTTTTGCTGACATAAGATGTTAACTAATGAAAACTACTTGATTTCTTCTTTACTATATAAATTACGTGGAAATTTTGCACACAAAAAATGATGATGTGGATAAAATTGTAAATCCATATTAGCATTTCATATAAATATCTTAGGTCGATTGGTAAAATAATAAAAAAAAATTTACATAATTTATGAATTAAAATATAATTAACTTTAATTACTAACTAAGGTATTAATTGATTTTGGTTTAGTCTCCCAATGCTGACATATAACTGTAGCTGTAAGTTTTTTGGTATTTTAACATCTCAAAAAATATAAAATATATTTAATATTTATTTTAATTAACATTTTGTATATTTTTAAAATAATAAAAAGTTATAAAAATAAAAAACTAAAATACTGAGAAGTATTGTAAAACTAAACCTTTAATTAACTAGTTGACTAAGGAGAAAGTTTAATTCTAAAACTTTCCACTTTTGTTCTTCAAAAATCATTTTCTATGATTGCAAATCAAAAACACAATTTTAATTGAAAATCTCCACAACAATTTTTACAATAAATTAGGTTAATAATGTGAATTTAATACTACAAATTTCATAATCTTCTTCATTCATTCTTCAATTTTAATTACAAATTGCAAATTTCATTATTATAGCCAAGTCTGCACTGCATATTTCAATTTTCACCACAACTTCTCTTTCCTCTACAATTTTGTTCTTCTCATTCTTGTGCAAAATTGAAATATCAAAAATGCCAAGCACTAATACCTTGCTCAACCCAAAGAGAAAGGAAATATAAGAGAAACTTAATCTAGGTTTCTTTAGGACAATTGTGCAATGACAAAGATCCCAATTCTAGTTTCCTCGCTCAAATCTTGCCTTGCATTGATGGCAAAAGACCTAGATCTAGTTCCTTGCTAAACTCTTGTGGCCTTGGTGCAACCCTCATGAGTTGCTCAACCCCTCGAAGCCTTGCTAAACCTTATGGTTTGATTTGGTTCCATTGGAGGTGGAAATGAGAAGAGGAGTGAGAGAAAAGGAGAAGAGTAGAAAATGGGTTAAGGGTAAATTAGTAAATTCAACTTTTACAATTCTTTTTATAATAATGAATATAAAATGGGTCTCAAATTATGAATATACTTATTATAATCTATTTCATATTTAATTGTTTATAAGATATGCCACATCATCATTCTTTTACAATTTGGATTTTCCAAGTCATGTTTACACAAAATTATACAAGAAAGATAAATGTTATCCGTTAGTTAACTTGTGATTTTAGCAAAAATTTAATGGGGACTAGAAAAAGCAGAAAAAAATAAATTTAGGGATTAAAAATGGGCCTTTTCAGCTTTAGAAACCCAAAAAGGCTTTTCACTAAAGTATAGGGATGTGGGTTTTAAACCTTATCTAATCAAGGTATCTTGAAAACTTTATCCAATGGCATATAATTTTTGGAGAGATCTTGGTTTTGACTAAGGGTGCATTTGGGATTGCGGTTGGGGCTAGGGTTAAGGCTTTTTCTTATAATTGTATAATACTTTTAAATATATGTGTGTTTGATAATTTTTTTAAACTACATTTTTTAAAAGTTATAGAAAGTCGCAGTAGATTCACAACAATTATATATATAACTAAAAACCTTATTTCAAAACTTTCTAACTATGGTTTTTATAGACAACAGCAAATATTTAATACAATTATAAAATTATCCATTAAAATCCAACTTTGTTTAATTTAGTTCTACCACAATTTATAATATTTTATTTAAATCTAACTTCTCATTTATTTGAAGAGTTCATAAAAAATTAAAAACTCATGCCTTTTGTTGGGGTAGGGTGTTGATGGGGCAACAACAATGATGTGGAAACTAACTAGGATACCTCCCTTATGGGAGATGAGAAGGGTCATTTTGGCTTATACCCATTTCATGTGCAAAAGGTTACGTGCCATGGGCCACGAACCATCTCCCTCTGTCCATCAAAGATGGTGTAATACCCCAAAAATTCCTAGAACAATTAAGTGTGAGCTAGGGACCTAATTGTGAGAAAATAATATTGTTGAACCTAATTATAAAATTTTCAAATTTTGAGGGACTTAAAAGAGAAAAAAATTTGGATAAGGATGGCTGATTTTTTTTCCTTCTTTCTTTCTTCTTTACCTGGCGTGTTCTGTTCTTCTTTTTCTTCCCTTACACCGAACAAATAAGCCCAGCCATCGACAGCACCTCCCTTTGAGAAACTGGTAAGGAAGCTTGTGTTTTTCCCTTCTTTTCTTGTTTAAGAACAAGATTTGGAGCCTTGAAATCTTTCCCCTCTGCAGAAATTTTCGGATCTGCTCTGCTTTGTTCTTTCCGTCTACTGCTCTTCATTGTGTGGGTGTGATTTTTCCAGTTTCTGGTAAGGGGAAACAACCATTAATTCCTCTTTTCTTCCTTGAATTGGCTTGGGTTTACTTTAATTTCTGTTGGTTCCTCCCAATTTTTGGTAGATCCCGAATTTCCCCTTGCACTTCCTGCTGGCCTTCCCCAAACTACAGCTCCGGTTTTTGCTTGCTAAATTCTGGTATGTGATAGCTCCATCTAAGTCCAAATTACCGTTAGTTGCTGAATTTACTCTAGTTGATTGCTGCCCTGTGTTGTTCGAATTTTTGCTGAAATGGGGGAGGAATTCCGGTAGCAATTAAGACAATTTAAGCATTAATTCAAGTAGAATTTATGTGATTGAGTGTTAATTAGCTGCTGTGAGGTTATGGAGAAAAATCCTGTGAAATTAGCTATTGTTTTGCTAATTTCTGGGAGTTGCAGTTACTGTTCACTACGTAATTACTGTCCACTGCTCACGCACTAATGGCCAACAATAGGAAGGTTTAAATGTTTAGTTTGTACTAAGAATGCAATTGAGATGTCTGGTGATATGGTTATTAATTTTGGAATATTTTGGTTAGGTTATTGATTGTTCTGTCACCCTAGCACTTGGAGTGAATTTTCTATGTTATGTAAGTGAGGTAAGTAAATTATGGTAACACCCTTTGATTTCAAAGTAAAAATATGTTTTAAATTGTTTTTGAGATGGTGGCAAGGTTTAAATTGATTTTATTAGCACCGAGCATGATTGGTTTGAAATGGAATTATTTTCATTTTCATTCAGTAAGAGCATGCCTACTTGGAATTTACTTAATTGCCCTGATGAATTGAAAATTTTGTAAATTCTGATTTTTCTGTTAAATCGATGCCCACATGAAAATTTTCCAGTTTATTTCTGAAATTTGAGATTGATTGTGAATTACGGATTTTTCTGTAAATCCTGCATGGTTTTGTCTCTAATATAGTCATGATTACTGATTACTATGCCTGCTAGTAGGAGGCTTATAAATGCTAGCACATGTCGACATGTTTACTGATCGGAACAGTTCATTATGTAATCCGGCCAATGGGATAATACATTGGTTATTATTGAAATCCTGCCAATGGGATAAAACATTGGTTACTACTGTGCCCGCTAGTGGGAGGTTTATAAACGCTAGTTATAACTTATACATGAGACTACTACTAAAGCTTATTCTACATTAATTGTTTATCATTGAATGTTTTGTTATGTTAAACTGTTTATTAGGCATGCTTAAATTTTACTCATGGGCTACCCATATTTTTACTTATTGAGATATTTTTATCTCATAGTTTTCTTTGTCCATCATTTCAGGTAATAAGACCCGAGGCACGGTTAACCAGGGGGAGTGACAAGCTAGATGGCTAGTCAGTATTTTGGACTTAGATCCTTTTTAGACTTAGGCCGTTAGCCACACAAGTTTGATATAGATGTGAATTGATAAATCATTTTTTTTATACTGAGTTTCCTTGGTTATAGCCATGACTATTTTATAAACTTTGTACATCTGGACTAGTAAATTTTTGGTAATTATGAACACCATAAGTTCCAAACCTTGTGCATTTGTGGGACTGGTTCATGAGTGCACGGTGTCTGTTCTGCTCCTGGTTTTGGGGTGTGATAGATGGGTCGATCCAAGTTCTCCAACAAAGGCTGAAAGTATTTCCCCGGCTAAGCTAGAAGAGCCAGGCAGCGATGACAAGGTTTCAAGAGCCAGGAACAATTACAGAACCATCAAAAATAATGAAAATGAGATATACGTTATGGTAAGAGTAGCAAGGATAGAAAATATAAAGAATAGCTTTTACAACTTAAGAAGTACATTTATATAAAGTACATTGTAACATAATAATAAACACAATAAATGTACCCTCTATTATCCTTGACAAATGCTCCCACTCTAAAATGAGTAACCGTCTTGTTGTGGTTAAAGACACAATAATCTTCTTCAAGCTTCCACAAACAAAAAGAATAAACTTGAAAGTAGTGATGGGAGAAGGAAAGATGACCATTGTGAGGGCCATTGAATGTAAGACTTGATCTCACTTGTTGATGCTAACCTTTCTAGTTGACCCTCTAATGCTCAAGAAAGACAACCCAAAATCTTAAACTATAGCATGAAATTCCTCACCTATGACGTGTTGCAAGTATAGAGTGTATCTATATAGCTGGAAGTGTAAACAAATTAGAAAAATAGAGCTTTTTGGGAAATTTTTGTAGGAGAAATAGGGAGTTGAAGATGAAGGATTTTGTAGGAAAAATGGTGTTTTTTGCATGAATGGCCTACTCAATCTCTTTGTTGTGTGAATGAATGATCCCTCAAAAATGAAGAAAAAATTAAATATATATAGTGGCATTTTGGTAATTTTGAGTAGGTAGGGCCAGAGTAGCCTAGTTATCCAACAATTAGATTTGGGTTGGATGAGGATAGGTGTCAAGTTTTAGGTGGATTTGAGCGCTACTGACAGCCTTTTGAGTGAAATAATGAAATCCCCAATGTTTTTGATGAAGGATTGCTAGTTCGTTGGAGACCTCCCACTCTTGGTAACTCCTGTCCATACAAAATACCATATTTGGTGTGCAATTGAGCATTGCCAACAAAACCACCTTTGTCTAAGATTTTGATAATTCTCCAAGTAAAATATAATCTTTTTCACTAGTTTCACATGTAATGAAACTTGTGCAGCCATCCATGCATTAAACACAACTACAAGATGGAGATGAAGACTCAAATGGCATCTCTGGTTGATTGTTAATGGGATTCTAGACCTTTTAGTTAACATCAAATGGTGTAGTTTTGGGATCAAGTTTTGCCTCCATGTGTTTATCACCCAACCCTTCCTAACGAAGATGAGTAACATCGCTAGCTCCAAGCTTGGTTGGTGTGAATACCTTACTCCGCCAAGTGAGCAACGTTCATCCATCCATGCTTGCCAAGCTACTACTTTTATAATTTATCTCGAATGATCCTCATGAGCTTAGATTTATGGGTTTGTATTCATCTGCATCAAAGAGCAATATGAATAAGTATGTGTTCAAACGTATAAGTGTAAAATATATAAATGTGTAGTAAAGAAGAACACTCCCTTGTCTATTGAAGGGGATAAGGAGAATAAGCATTGCTGCACCTCTTTATCCACTAGCCATAGGAGGCATTTGTATAATATTGTTGTATAAGTTTGGTGATGTGCTAAGATAGAGGATGAATGATATGGATGTGTGCTGCAAAGTTGTTTTATTGAGCCAAGTCCCATGGGTTAACAATACCTACTAACACATAAAAATATAGAAGAAATATGTTGTAGATTAGGATTACCAGTGACTAGTAATTTGGTCCCCTTGTATAGAGAAAATAATGATGTGCATGACCATCAACCATGTTAAATATCGCTAGGTCAGCCAAGAATAGCTTTTCCATAGCTAGAGGGATAACAGTGGCTAGGTTTGCCCATGGCTAAAGTGTGAACTATGTGGAATTAGAAGAGCATTCCCTGCAATCTGCCAAGCTATGAAAGGGATAAATCTCATCAATCCAAGACTTTAGCATAGCAATGAATGTGATAAGAAATGGGTTTAATTTTGTCCATGGAAAGGGGGTTACCAGCCACATCTATGGCTTCCTTTATGGACAAAGTGTGATACCATGATAAAACAATGACCTTTCTTGCTATACTCGCACCGTCCAAGGATGGTCCTAGTTGTTTTTACCCACCAGGCATCACACCACTATGCATAGGTAACCACCAAGGAGCCGTTGGCCACAACTTGATGGCTTTTTATTGTTGAAGGATAACCATCCCAACCAATCATAGGGTTGCAACTGTTACTGACCTTACGCAATTCATACCAAGTTACGCTAACCTTTTGTCTATTTTCGTGAGCCAGTAAAATAAAATATGTAGAGATCCAACTCCTTGTCCGTTTTTAGGAGTTGGTTTAATGGAGATGTGTAAAAATATGTAGTCTTTTGTCCGTTTTAAAAGACTAAGTACAATAGCAAGTTTGACCCTTTATCTATCATTAAGAGCTATATAGATGTAATAAAATTAACCCGTTGTCCATTGATGGGAACTAGTGATAGAGATATGTAGAATAAATGTTTGACACTTTGTCCATTGCCGAGAGCTATGTAGATGTGATAAAATCAACTTGTTGTCTTTTGATTGGAGCTATGTATATCTAGTAAGATAGGCTCTTTATTTGTTGTTAGGAGCCAATTGTAGCAATAAACATAGTGGTAGAGATCAAGACTATGACAAAACGTCCATCCATGTTGTGGAGATAAATGTAGCCATGTCTGGTCATGTATATGAGAATGGTATTGAAGTAGATCATGTCTGCAATATTTTCAGTGAAGTAGATAAATGTTGCTTTTGGTGAAGCTAACTCCATTGTGGCCATTAGCAAAACAATAAAATATAACAAATTTGATGTGGAAATAGATCATATGGGCCCTTTTTAGTCGCAAGTTCAAAACCGGTCTTACTAATGTGGCATTGCACTTATTGTAAATTCCAAGACAATACAAATTCATCCTTCAACACCTTTCTTATGAGTTACTCTCTTCCAAAACCCAAAAGAACACCTATCATGAAAAAACCTAAAAAACTTAAATTATTAAAATGTAGCAAATATTATCTATTTTAGTAATTATATATCATATAATATTTTTAATATTTTAATTAATAATTAATAAAATTTATCTTATGTCACCTACAGTATTTTTTAAAAATAAATAATTAAATACTAAAATAACACAATATAGTTCAATACAATCATAACCTCTCACAGTAATCCTAAACATTTCCTAGACTTGGTTCTTCAAGTTTAGCTAAGTAATAAGAGGGTGTTTGGATGGGAGTTTGTTTAATAGCAATTAGCTGCTAGTTCTAATCAAATGGGTTAGGTACTTTTAACTTTGAACAATAATAATTATCAACAATTAGATACTAATTATCAACAATTAGATACTAATTATTAACCAACGGTATATTAATTCGAGTGGAAAAAGTTCGATATCTTTTAAACAAGGTCTTGAGTTTAAGTCTTGTGAATGGAGAAACAGGCATTGAAAGCGCTCCTCCCAAATGGGGTTCAACATGACTTGATTTCGGATTAATTGGGACCGATTACCGGATACGAGAGATTAATACTAGAAAGAAATACTAACTATTAACTATCCGCTATTTTTAAAAAGTTAATTTAAAAGCACACTAAGTAGGCTTAAAGCACAACCAACATGAAAGGTACAAGTTCATGTACAAAAGATCTAATCATATATTATAGCTCAAGACCAGCAGCAATTCATAGAAAGTAAATCACATCAGCACTTAATCCACCACAAACAGTCGAGTAATGTTACAACATCAAACTAGATTTCTCATTTTCCAGGGACAAAGTTAGTCGCATAAGCCCAGGCATTGTTCGCGACCGGGTCGGCAATATGGTCGAACAGGTTCTCAATCGGACCCTTTCCAGTGACAATTGCCTGAACGAAGAACCCAAACATGGAGAACATTGCCAAGCGTCCGTTCTTGATCTCCTTCACCTTCAACTCTGCGAATGCATCAGGGTCATCAGCTAATCCAAGTGGGTCAAAAGCACCACCAGGATAGATTGGATCCAGGCCTTCCCCGAGGGGACCTCCACCGACTCTGTATCCTTCAACGAATCCCATGAGCACAACTTGGACAGCCCAGATTGCTAGAATGCTCTGAGCATGGATGAGATTGGGGTTGCCGAGATAGTCCAGGCCTCCCTCGGAGAAGATCTGAGCTCCGGCCTTGAACCAGACTGCTTCCCCAAATTTGACACCATTCTTTGAAAGAATTTCAGGGAAGACGCAGCCGAGAGCACCGAGCATGGCCCATCTGCAGTGAATCACCTCCAGCTCACGGTTCTTGGCGAATGTCTCTGGGTCAGCTGATAGTCCAGCAGTGTCCCAGCCATAGTCACCGGGGAATTCTCCGGTCAGGTACGATGGGGTTTGCTCGGAGAAAGGACCCAAGTACTTGGGACGGTCCGGGCCATACCTGTTTTCTCAAATTCAGGTAATCATATTGTAAAACAAGATTTGATGAAAAATTAAACATCAGGAGGAGGTACTTACCAGATGCTTTGGGGAGCACTTTTGACTGTTCTCCTCATGGTGATGCGGCTGCCGCCGACGGCACCAACCTTGCGGATGAGCTCATTGGGTTGCCTCAAAGCAGTCTGGCCGGAAAATGCGGATTGTTGGACAGCGAAGGTGGCCATGGCTATGAACTGGCTCCTTTTACTATGGCCTTTCTTGGTCACAGGAGGTGGATTATATTGGAGAGGAGAAGATTGTGGTGGATCGGGCAATGCCCATGTCAGCAGCAGCCTATTGGTTGATGTAGTGGATGTGGATTTCCATGTAGATTTTTTGAGAGAAGTAGAGGATATGGATATGCCACCTCGGATTCAAAGATCTTGATAGGAGATGTTTTAGGTGGTCAATACAAAGCCACAAACACAGAAGAAAGGGACTTTGACAGGCCCAAAAACTAAGATACAGTTTTGGGGGACGATCTAATGGCCCAGACATATTTGACAGGTAGGATGGTTTGGGATTGTTTTCACATAACGAGAGATCTAAAGGCGCACCTTAGATGAGCCAAATTAAGAAAATTAATTTCGTACGTAAACCTAAATTTCAACTTCTTTACTCAAAATTATCAACATCAAGGCATTTTAACCATATGATACAAATCAAAATGTCAATAATTAATCCAACGGCATCTACATTGGATTGAACCATGGGGTGGAGCACATGTGATCATCAAAATTGCAATTCAAATTTCACTCCCACTTTCTTCAAGTGCCAACTGTACACTCATCTTCGCAAACAATCATAAACCCTAAACCTCTCTCTCAAAGCCTAAAAATGTTCAGTCCAGGAATAAAGAGAAGCAATTTCAGCTCCCGGAAGGATAGAAATCTTGGGCAGACAGTCAGGGTGGCTGATTCTCCCATAACTCCCCTCGGTGATAACCGTAGATCAGCATTCGACACTTCAATCCCCAACCGTCCCAGCACCGGCACTCCAGCTCCTTGGGCTCCTCGTTTGTCCGTTCTTGCTAGGTAAGTGGTTCCAACTTTCATTTTTACGTAGTTTATGACGGTGAGACTTGTGTTCTGGCTTTGATTGCTATTTGCTAATCTTACGGAAGTGAAGTCAGATTTATGCACATTAACATAGATGTAGATATTTTGGAGGGCAAGTCTGTTGCAATTGCACTAATGACCTAAGTAGCTTAATGGTAATCTTTTTCCGTTGGAAGTAAGGGCACCTGAATTTGAGTTGCATGCCATGCGGGTGGGCTGGGTTAAGCTGTTAAGGGGAGAGGTTGCCTCCCATTGTGCAACCAAGATCAAAAAGTTTGTTGCAATTGCATGTTTTGATGGTAATCTGGTTGCTTTATAATGGCAATCCCTGTAGAAATCTTTGCATTATGTTAGGAATACATCTCCCTATTTCCTAATTCTTTCATCAGTTATTAAATAAATGGATGAAGTTGTTTCAGTTGTTGAGTAAAATGATAAGGGAATGAATCATTAAGTGGCAGTTGGACTATGATTTTGTGTCATAAATGTTTATTATTACTTTGGTTGCATAAGCAAAGTCCTATACATATGAGGAATTAAAAATTGGGTTGGATTGTCAGTTGAGAACATTCTTTTTCGAGACTCAGTTTTAGCAATACATAAATGCAGCATGGCTACCACTCTCTATGAGTTAAATAGTGCAACCTCAAAGGACTTCTATTTGATTTCAGAATCTATAGATTATTTTTGAATCTCATAAAACAATGAATTCACAAGTTATTTGTGGTTTAGTTGTTTGTCTTGTCATGCTTGGATGAAATTCAAGAGTTATAAATCCTTTGCTTCCCCCTCTAGCCTACCTTAAAGTTTGGTTGTTTTGCAAGTTATAATTTTTTTTTTTTTTTTCCATTTTGTGTCTTATTGCTCCTAGAATTCCTCAAGCAAACAAAAATGAGAAAGGGGATGAAATAGATCCTATTAAGCCTGTATTTGTTGGGGAGTTTCCCCAAGCAGTTCATGATGAACATGGCAGCTTTCTGCAGCAGCATGCTCCTGGTTAGTACTGCTGCTGTTCTCAAATTCTCAGCGATTCCTCCTGTAGTGCTAATTTGAACACTTTTTCACATTCTCTTTCAGGTGGTGCATTTATATCTGGTGGAATGGATAAGCACACAAGCCTATCATGGATTATATGTGGAAGCAAACTTTTTATCTGGAGTTTTTTGTCATCCACAGCTTCAAAAAAATGCATTGTTCTTGAACTTCCTTCTAATATTTTAGAGAATGGAGATATTAAGGGAGATTCTTGTCACCATGCAAGGTGGTTACTTACTGTTATTAATTGGGATAGTCCATCTAGAGGAACGAACAAAGTTGCACAGCATTGCAGTTCTGCAGGTATTGTAATGTGTAACCGAACAACTCGAGCTATTTTGTACTGGCCTGACATTTATCGTGATGCTGGAAGGATTCCTGTTACCAGTTGTGCATCATCTGATGAATTATCATCAAATTCTTCACCTATTGATGGAAAGATAACCCCAGATAGGCAGCAACAACGTAGTAAGCATGGAAGTGGTTCAGATGGATTGATTTCTTTTAACTCTTTGATTGCTTCTGCCATTCCTAATACAGGACATGCATGCATTGCTCTTGCAACTAGTTGCAGAGGAGAGCTTTGGCAATTTCATTGCAGCCCTACTGGTGTCTCCCGTAATAAAGTGTATCAGGACATCAAGAGTTCAACATCCCAAGGCAGCAATAGTAGTCAACATGGAGAGAGCAGGGGCTATCCTAAGTCATTAATTTGGCGATTTCCATATTCCTCCTTTGAGGAGGAACCCGAGAGGCAATTTTTTCTCTTGACAGATCATGAAATACACTGTCTAAGCATTAAGCTCTGTGCTGATTTTACCATGTCCAAGCTTTGGTCTCATGAAATTGTTGGTACTGATGGCGATCTGGGCATTCAGAAGAATCTGGCAGGGCAGAAACAAATTTGGCCTCTGGACATACAAGTAGATGATCATGGTAAAGTGATTACTGTTCTTGTTGCCACTTTTTGTAAGGACCGGATTAGCAGTTCAAGCTACACCCAGTATTCTCTCCTGACAATGCAATACAAGTCTGGAGCAGAAGAACACGAAAGGGTTTTAGAGAAAAAGGCACCAATACAAGTGATAATTCCTAAAGCACGAGTAGAGGATGAAAACTTTTTATTCTCAATGAGACTTAGAGTTGGCGGCAAGCCATCTGGATCGGCAATTATACTTTCTGGTGATGGGACAGCTACAGTCTCCTACTATAGAAATTCTACCTGGCTCTATCAATTTGACCTACCTTATGACGCTGGAAAAGTTCTAGATGCTTCAGTTCTTCCTCCCACAGATGATGGGGAAGATGGTGCATGGGTTGTGCTGACTGAGAAAGCTGGAATATGGGCAATACCAGAAAAGGCAATTGTACTTGGTGGGGTTGAACCGCCTGAACGAAGCCTGTCTCGTAAGGGAAGCTCAAATGAAAGATCTGGACAAGAAGAGAGGAGAAACCTAATGTTTGAAGGTAATTTTGCTCCTAGAAGGGCTAGTTCAGATGCATTGGATGCTGGTGATAGACAACAGACTATTGTAAGAGGGTTTCCACGCCGAACTGTGCAAGATGAGGAATCAGAAGCTTTGCTCAGTATTTTTTTCCATGAGTTTCTGCTATCAGGGAAGGTTGATGGTGTAATGGAAAAGCTTAAAAGTTCTGGGGCATTTGAAAGGGATGGAGAAGTAAATATTTTTGCACGGACAAGCAGATCTATTGTTGACACCTTAGCTAAACACTGGACAACAACACGAGGTGCTGAGATTTTGGCCATGGCTGTTGTATCCACTCAACTCATAGATAAGCAGCACAAGCATGAAAGTTTTCTCCAGTTTCTTGCTTTATCCAAGTGCCATGAAGAGCTATGTTCTGGGCCAAGTATGATTGAATGCCTTTTTCATTGCCTTTTCTTTTTCATTCTTCCTTGAGTTTGTTGTTGTTTGTCATAAATATTTATAATTCTAATAACTCTTTTGCTTCTCTGCTACGTTTACACTTGCATGGTAAATATAGAAGGGATTTGATCTCCAGTTCCTTTCTAAACTGTTAATATAGCACATGTATTACTTCATCACATTTCAGAGGTACCTAGATGTTTCTAAGGGGTCCTATTTGAAAATATAATTCATTGATGGTGTTTGGACTTTCAGTTGTTATTAGCAGTTTTCTGGCCATATTTTGATATTCAGGCAACAGGCAACTGCTCTCTCTTTTCCTCTCTTATATAAATCAAAGCTGTCTTGTCTTTTAATAACCAGAAAGGAAAATTGCTCCTTTGGCAGGACATTCTTTGCAAATCATCTTAGAACATGGTGAAAAGCTTGCTGCAATGATTCAACTCAGGGAACTGCAAAGCATGATTAGCCAGAATCGTTCAACCATAGCTGTCTCCCAATCTCTGAGTCCTGATAATCAAATCTCAGGTGCTCTTTGGGATTTTATTCAACTGGTTGGTGAGAGGGCCCGGCGGAATACTGTTCTTTTAATGGACAGGGATAATGCCGAGGTGTTCTACAGTAAGGTTTCTGAGCTTGAACAGGTATTTTATTGCTTAGAAAAACAGCTAGAATATATAATAAGCATAGAGCAACCACTTGTAGTTCAGATCCAGAGAGCATGTGAACTCTCAAATGCATGTGTTACTATAGTTCGTACAGCCATGCACTACAAAGTCAAGCATCATCTCTGGTACCCACCACCTGAGGGCTTAACACTTTGGTATTGTCAACCAATAGTACGAAATGGGTTGTGGAGTATTGCTTCTTTCATGCTTCATCTGTCTAAGGAAGCATCTAGATTTGGTACATCTTCAAATTCAGAGCTATATGGTCATCTAGAGGCACTGGCTGAAGCTCTACTTGAGGCAAGTAGTGGTGCTATCACTGCTAAAATGGAGTGTGGAGAAGAACACAAAGGTCTATTGGATGAATATTGCAGTAGGAGGGAGACTCTTCTTGACTCCCTTTATCAACAAGTTAAAGGTTTTGTAGAGGCTGGATATAAGGTGATTATTTCTCTGATTCACTTTCATGTTCTTTTAATCCAGTTGTCCACTGAATATGTCTCCTTGAAATGTTTTTTCTGCAGGACATAAATGTAGGAAGTGAAGAGCAGAAAGAAGAAAACCTCAGAAAACTTTCTTCAAATTTGCTTTCTATTGCAAAAAGACATGAGGGCTACCAAACCATATGGGACATATGTTGTGACCTCAATGATTCAGTGTTGCTCAGGGACCTTATGGTATGGATATGGTGATTTGTTTTGGCATGCTTCCATTGTTTATCTACTCTTAGAGAACATGCAAATGATTTCTATTCTCTTCTCCATGTGTTAAGCAGAGGGCACTGCCACAATCTAGCAACTATTCACGCAATAGTTGATATGTTTGGACAGATTTGAACTGTGTTTGCTCATCTGCATGTTTGGGTGATTTGTTGTTATGTGTTGACAAATTCCAAATCCCTATGCTTCTCCACTGGGATCAGAGTCAAAACGATAAATAAAAAAGAATGATATCATATCAAACTTGGACTTCTTTGCAATCAAATGACATAACTCAATTTCTTTACCATTAGATTTTGTTGTTACAAAGTTTCTACTTTGGGTGCTTTTACTATTTTGTCTTGTTTGATGCTCTCTATTTCTTAATTAACTTGTGATTATCTGTTGTACAGCATGAGAGCATGGGACCTAGAGGAGGATTTAGCTACTTTGTGTTTAAGCAATTGTATAAGAAAAAGCAATTCTCCAAGCTACTAAGGCTTGGGGAAGAGTTCCATGAAGAGCTGTCTATTTTCTTGAAGCATCACAGAGATCTACTGTGGCTTCATGAGATATTTCTAAATCAGTTTTCTTCAGCTTCAGAAACACTTCATGATGTAGCACTCTGTCAAGATGATGACTCTATTCTGACTGAGGAGGATGAGATGGATGCAGGACATGAAAATCCTCAACCAACATTGGCTGACAGAAGATGGCTTTTGAATCTCTCAAAAATAGCTGCATTGGCAGGTAAATATAGGCCTTGATAAACTGTCATCCATTTCAGAATTTTATTTTGTTTGTTCTAATTTTGCATTTATTTTTGTTTCTGTTTTGGTGGGAATGTCTCAAAGTTTAAGTCAAGGTGTTTATTGTTCTTATGAAATGCCAAATAAGTTGTTTGCATGACTTGTGAATTTACTTAATGTATGTGAAATTATTGTGGTGTAGAGTTCCTTTTTTTTTTATTTTTTATTTTACCCCATTAACAGCCCTATGCTTATATTTGTGTCTTGTGGTTTTAATTAGCATTTGGTTTCTTATTATGTAGTCTGAATCCCATTCACAGTGCGTCTCCTTGATAATTATGCTTGTAGTCCTCAACCTTTTAAGGAAGCTTAAATTTGTTTCTTAACCTATTTCCCCCTTCAATTGCACAGTCTGTTTGTTTGGTTGCAATTAGGTCCCTTCAATTTCTTTCTTTAATAATTGACAGTAGTGCTTTCATGCTGCTTACATCAACATCTTCGTCAAGCAGTAAAGCATTATGTAAAAAGCAAATGAAGTGATGCAATCTCAAACAAATGAGAGTTTGAAGGTTTAATTGAAACAAAATAAAGGCTGGCGACTAAATAAGACTTTATTTAAAAGGTTTTATTAAAAGGTTGGGGAATAAATTGTAATTTACTCTTTAAAATTTTTAGATTTCTCATATGGCCAGGCAAAAGTAATATGTTTCTCTTTGATTTATTGGATCTCTTTCTCACTTTACCAGGCATTAAGGATGCAGACTCTGAGATTAAAGTGAAGCGCATAGAAGCTGATTTGAAGATTTTGAAATTACAGGTCAGTTGTGTTCTGATACAAAAATGTTTCGTATTATATCTACTCAGTGGTTCTTTCTTTTACTTTTTCATTAGTGCATGCTTAAATAAATGAACTTTCATGACTAAAGATATAAAGTGTTATTTTGGTGAGATTTGATACTGCCTCGTAGCTAGGGTTAGGTTAGCTATTTCCCTAGGGTTTTCCCCTCCTCTGATAGAGCCTCCTCTTTTCTCTTCCTTCTCTTGATTTCCTTTAACATATCAGAACGTAAGGGCTGTGGCGTAAGTCCTTATCTTGCTATTGGGTTTTGCCATCCCCCTTTCGAGTGGTAGGCCTAGTTTTCTTTTCATCTTGGCAAAGATGTTGGATGGCAGTGGTAGAAAACTGCAGGGGAGGCTTGTGACCTCTTTAGGGAAGCAGCTGAAGATCTAGGCTCCCATCTCGGC
Source organism: Rubroshorea leprosula (assembly GCA_020521535.1). NCBI lineage: Eukaryota > Viridiplantae > Streptophyta > Magnoliopsida > Malvales > Dipterocarpaceae > Rubroshorea > Rubroshorea leprosula. Next base: position 814,906 of record BPVZ01000050.1, on the reverse strand, counting down.
TGGATCTGGTTAGCTGAGGAGAAATCCGAACTCTCCCTTGAAAGTGATTGGAATCACTCGTTTCTCTCCTCTTAAACTCTGTTTGATTGGGAACGTACACACTCACAGGAGGGTCAACCTCACAAGATTAGTTGCATCATCATGGAAAACAAAATCTAGTGTTTAGACTAGGGAGATTGGTGGGAAGATTTTCTTATTTCAATTTGCAAAGAGCTATGATTTGGATAAAATTCTAAAGAAAGCACCACGGAATTTCAATTGATCCTTGATTATTCTGCGGTGGTTTCCCATGTCCTTGGGCCCAGAAATTTATGACTTCTTGGAGGCTCCCTTTTGGGTTTGGTTTTTTGGCCTTCCTTGTGGATTCCAATCTGTGGAGAGGCAGCAGGGTAGTGAATTTGGAGCACCATCTGTTGAGTTTTGGAGGTGGTCGAGTCCTTCATGAAGGCCCTAAGAGTCCGAATTTGTCTAGAGGTGGGTAGTCCTTCAAGACATTTCAAAAATGTTAGTCTCGTCCATGGAAACTAGGAAATTGAGAATTAAATACAAATGATTGCCGGATATTTGTTTTATCTGTGGGTGTATGGGACATGTTTTTGATTACGAGAGTGGTTTCAAACTTAAGGAGGCAGGAGAGAAAGTTCCTCAACCCTATGGAACTTGGTTGATGGCAAAATTTGAGAGCTACAGGGGGCAGAGGTGTTCAAATAAATTGTGCTTTTCGTATAGCAAGTTGATGGTGTCCCCCGTGGCCAAGACTTCTAGGAGTCTCAGGCCTCTTGGCCAACAAAATGCTTCTCCGCTGGTGGCTGAATCCTCTATTGGAAGGTCAACTGCATTTTTCTCATTAGTTCTGCATTGAAAAGTCAAGTGCTTACCTTAACGTTTTCGTTTTACCAATCATCATCAAACATAAATTACATAATGGACGTGTGCCCTTAGGACAAGATAGAAAAATCCTTTTATAAATCCTTCAGTATTTGTTGCACCATGTGATTCAATAGATGAAAATTGAAACCCAGCTTCCAAACAAATTCTGAAAAGGCAAAACTTGGTTAATTTATGTTCTCTCACTTATTACTTAAGCATCATTGCAAATACAATTAGTTATCAATCTGCGTTATCCGTGAATGCTCTGTCCATAACTAGTCTTTTTTTCCTGCAGGAAAAAATAATGAAGGTTCTTCCTACTGATGAAACAAAGCAATCTATTGACAAGCAGCTCCTTCGTCCTGAGGAGCTCATAGAGCTGTGCGTCAAAAGTGGAGACAGAGAACTGGCATTGCAGGTCTTTGATGTATTTGCATGGACCAGTTCAACATTCCGTAGGAACCACAGAAACCTTCTGGAAATGTGCTGGAAGAATGCTGCTGATCAGGATCACTGGGAACAACTCTATCAAGCATCCATAACTGAAGGGTGGAGCGATGAAGAAACCCTGCAGCATCTCAGGCAGACTCTGCTTTTCCAGGCTTCAAATAGATGTTATGGACCGAGAGCAGAGACCATTGAAGATGGATTCGATAAAGTCCTGCCACTGAGGCAAGAGAACCCAGAAGTTCCAGATCTTACTGATACAGGCACATCCGTAGAAGCAATACTGATGCACCATAGGGATTTCACCTATGCTGGCAAGCTAATGTTGACTGCTGTCATGCTGGGCAGTCAACAGGATGATGTCAAAGTTGAACAAGAGTCACCTTCCCCCACTGGAGTGATAGATTTTGATGCCTCCGACTGATCATTTATAGGATTAGTCTAATCTTTGCATAATCCTCATTCCCAACGGCAATCAATCTGTAGTCAATGTGATTTCCTTTTCTATTCCTTCTCTAAAAATGCACAAGCAGCATGTAAATTGCTTTATTTTTAAGCACTGAGAATTTGCTTGATTCACTGTGTAATTGGGTGAAAATGTCGACCTGGGGTCATGTTTGCTTGGAGGTAAACAATTATTCTTTGGTTCAATTACAGAAGCGAGTTAAATTGATAAACTTGCTTAAGAAATTAGGAATGGTAAGTTTTTTAAGGTCAAATTTAAATTCATAAGCTTCACCAAATTTGTGGTAGTTTTGATAATTAAATCTTCTTAGATTTAATTAGCATAGTAATTCTTAAATGAGTGCTTATTTAGGGTGCCTGTTGGAATTCTATTTGACACGTGTGTTTTAACTCTCAAGAAATTTTAATAAGGTATTTGATATAGCTTATTTTCTGGTTTTTATTAAGTAACTTCGACAATTTTCAAATTATTTTGGATGGAAAAGTTGCCTTTTAGCAATTAAAGAGATTATAAGAAAGTGTGTTAGACAAAGCTCCAACTTCTAGAAGTTGTTTATAAGTTCCAAGTTTTCTTTAACAAGTACTTTTCATACCACAAGACCAATAATTTTAAAAGACAGATTTTCACATTTTCTCAAAAGGATAGTGAAACTTTATACCAAGCATGGGAGAGGTTGAAAGAATTATGAAACTTGTGTCCATATCATGGGTATGTTAAAGTGTTAATTTAAAGAGATGATGTGTAATGGGGAGTATTTACGTAAGGACCTCGAAGAAGCCATAGATTACTTGATTGAGTTAGCTAAGAAGGCTCACACTTAGATTGGACCTAGTGCCATTGATAGTATTAATAGGTCACGATAATCTAGGATTTACCATCTTAGGGAGGAAGATAGCCTTAAAGCCCAATTAGAAGTTGTAACTAGGGAACTTAAGACCTTAAAGATGAAAAATAATAGTCACCCACATAGCTCCTAAGGTAGAAACTCAAGTTTCATGTTTTGTTTGTTGGGATTGGATCATCTAGCTCAAGATTGCTTAACCTATGGTGACATAAGCGGGGTTTGCAAGGAGCAATGCAATGTAATGCATTAGGAATGGTGAGGAAACCTTTCTCACCCTATTCAGAGACAAAATCCTAACTAGAGGAACTATCCCAATTGTAGTTGGAGGACTGATTAGAACCATCCCACATCATCCAATAGTACTCAGAATAGTGAAGCTCAACCATCTAGGTCTTACCTTACACCTCAATACAATTCATGATCTGCTAGGAATCCTTTAAAGGAAACACTTAAGGCATTTATGGAGGCATAGACTAAGACTAACAAAAGGTTTGATTATGTTCTTGTGCAAGTAGTTGAAGAAAATAAGAATATCAAAAGTCAACTAACAAAGTTGACCAATGCTCTTACTGTACAAGAACGAGGTAAGATTCCATCTCAACATCAAGCTAAATTTGAAAATTTTACATTTTTTGATAAAAATCTACCTTTGATTTAGAGAACATCAAAGGGGTCAATGCTATCACTACTCGTACTAATAAAGTTATAGAGCCTTTACCAAAACCACCTTGATTAAAAGATTCCACTCCAAATCAAAACAAAGATGACCCATTAACCTATTGAAAGAACCTAAGAAGGCGGCTTTGATCCAAGTTCCTTTCCGTCAAGCTCTTAGATCTAAGAAGATTTCAAACAACTAAGGGGTGATTTTAGAACATTTAGAATAAGTTAAGATTAATCCACCTTTGTTGCATGTGATTAAGCAAGTATCAGCTTATGCCAAGGTGATCACGGATCTATGCACCGTGAGAAAGAGACACCATGCCAAGAAAATTGCATTCTTGACACAGTAGGTGAGCGCAGTGATTAGGCAAAAAACACCACTCAAAGTACAAAGATCCAAGGGGCCCAACAATTGCTTGCCAGATTAGGTCACAAGAGTTTAATCAAGCTTTTCCAGATTTAGGAGCAAGTGTGAATTTAATGTCTTATTTAGTACATTTGCAACTAGGTCTTGGAGAGATAAAATTCACAGTTATGGTGTTATAGCTAGCTAATTGTTCTAGTAGGAAACCAAGAGGGATAATAGAAGATGTTTTGCTTCAACTTGATAAATTTTATTATCCTGTTGATTTTCTTGTTTTATATACTCAATTTAAAGTTAACAATGAGTCAACCTCAAAGTCCACCCCAATTCTATTTTGTACGCCTCCCAATTCTAGTGAACCTTGAGCTCAGTGGATTTGTGTACAACAAGAAAAAAGAGGCAAATATCTCCAAATGCTTCCTATGAGATTTGTGTCTCTTTCCACCAATGCATTCTCATGATTTTTTTCTTTTTTATATTGAAAAGAATTGTAAATAATCAAAGTTACAAAATTTCATTTTTATTTATAAATAGATATATATATATATATATATATATATGTTTGTGTTTTTGTTTTTTTCCTTAAATTGTATGTATAATTTCAAACTCTACATTATGAGGTAGGTGGTCAAACCAACCTCAATAGAATTCATCAAGATAAGGTGATATATTTTTTTTATCCCAAGTCAACTTTTCCCCTTCCCCCTCAAGAAAAATAAAAATAATTGTACTAATTATCTTTTACAAAGAAAAGTTGTATATAATTTTCTTTCTCTAGTATTACTCCTACATAGGACCTAAGCAAGTCTTTAGGCACATTTGTAATTGGAATGTAGGATAGGATTGGAAAAGAGAGATATAGTAGAATATGATTGGATTAAACAATATTAAATGACATTTTGTCAACCCTATGTTTTGGATGTTGTAGCATTGGGATTCAAATATATACATACACATGCAAAAAAAATGGTTAAAATTCCTTGATTTTTAAATTTGATAATATCTTTCAAATCAAATTAGAATATTATCTTAACTAAATCATTTTATTTGAATTTGTGAGATTTCCAAAATGCCCTTAAATTGAAAGGCATTCCAAGTCATTTTGCAAGCCACATTTTCCTATAGAAAGGCTATACATTTGGTAAAAAAGAAGGGAAGAAGAGAAGGAGAGGAATCGTTAGAGCTTCAAGACTCTCAACAATTCTCAATGTTCCAGTTCCCACTAAGGGAAGTCCTAACTCCCAAGGGTACGTTCTAAATTCTTGTCGAGGACGAATTTCAAAACCAAGTCTCAAATCCCCTCCAAAGCCTTGAAGGACAAGATCAAGCTAAGACCCTTGCTTTTTGAAATCCAACTATCAATTCAAACTATACCATCAATTAAAGTTCAAGTAAGTGAATTGTAATACCCCAAATTAGAGATCATTTCTCATTTCACTTATATTTATTGTAATTTGTATTTATTATTTTTCAAATAAATATGCATTATTTGATTTTGTAGGTTTTGTGGATTTTGTGATTACAATATACTTTTATGGACAAGAATTCCCATACAATGCAATCTAAGGATATTTTGTTAAACTTTTCAAATTTCAATTTTATTTTTTATAAATGTTAAAAGCTAATCAAATTAATTTAAAATAATAAAAAAGTGAAGTGCAATTTGCCCTATGTATTTCACTTAGTCCCTTAACCGTTAATGGAAGGGGCAAGTGGACCTAGGCAAGCAATTTTATGCTTGAGTTAGTAATATTCTATTTGGTAGCTAAAAGGGAAGGAAAAAGGACAAGGTAATGAATGTGTTTTGGGATTAGCTCCATGGAGTATTTATAGGTTTGGTATTTCTAGGTGGGCTATAGTGATTTGTGTGGAAGCAAACCCAGTGTAGTGTGTGTCTGTGGAAGTATTATGTGTGAGCCCTTAACTATCATTAGGTTGATCTCACAGTACAGTCAGTAACTTGAACTAAGTAAACAGCTTGGGCTGCATCAATCTGGTTAGTTCAATAACTCAAACTTTTGATGATATTACAGGGTTGTTTAGACAAACCATCACACTTTGTAGAAATAGGAAGGTAAGAAAATATATTGTTTTGATAGTGAATACACCATTCTTAGTAGAGCAATATTCCTAATATTAATATATGTTAGTCTACTTTGCGAGAGTTTATATTGCAAATTATATCAACTCAATCATAGGTCTTGTTTGGTCTTTTTCAATTTTAAAATGCTTATTTTGGTCCTTGAACCTAAAAATTGCACCTTTTTGGTTCTTGCACAAATTTGGTCCTTAAAGTTGAAAAAAAAAAACTAATTTGGTTCTTAAATTAATCATAAAAATCTATATTAAGAGACAAACATGTATTTTAAATTAGTTTAAAGAAAGACACTTTTTGTGCACATCTAAGAATTAAGGAACAAAAAATAGTTAAATTGCATCAAGAATAAAAAAAAAATGTATATTTAAAAATTAAAATCAATATTTAACTTAAAATAAAAACTAAACTTGCTATAGATCGGAGTAAAAGAGGTCCCACCCACCAATGAGCCTTGGTTCTGGTTAACTACTCTTATTTTTTCATTGGGCCTAGTCCCTCAATTCTATATAAATTAATATGAAAATTTTACAAATAATGAATGATAGTAATAATTTTTAATTGAGCAGTCATGTGAGGGTGGCAAAATACCCAAATCCATTCTCAAAATATAATGGTAGAGATAGATCCACCCCCGACCAAAAAAGGGAGACAAATTCATCCACAAAGTTTTTGATTTAAATAAATCACCTCAAATTTAACGTGTGATATCATCAAACATTAACAATTCGTTAATTTGTTACGTCACGAATAAGTTCATTGTTAGCAAATTGATGACGTTAGATGACGTCAGATGACGCCACATATTAAATTTGGGGTGATTTATCTAAGTCGAAAACTTTGTGAATGGATTTGTCTTCGTTTTTTGTTTAGGGGTGACGTCCCTGCCACTATACTTTGGGGATGGACTTGATCATTTTGCTTGTAAGGGTAATCTTTTTATATCACATTTTTATATAACTTTTATATGTCATTAAATGAGTTGATGGACTCAGTATCATGAGTTTTAAATGAATAAAAAATGTCAATTATTTAAATGACTTGTTAGGTAGTATCCAAATGCAATACAAAAAGATTATTCCTAAATCAATTTCCTTTTTAATTTGAGAAAAAATATCAAAAAATGACAATTATTTCTAAGATAGAGGAAGTATGATTTAGGGTTTATTTGATATAATAATTAAAATTTAGCCAATAGCTGGTAGTAAGTAGTAAATAGCGAATAATTTTGATTGATATAACTATTTGGTTATACATTGTTTAATAGTTGTTATTTAATATTAAATGACTAATAAAG
>BPVZ01000050.1:764707-779940 GCA_020521535.1 Rubroshorea leprosula | reverse complement strand
GTGTCATAATGTAAAAGAGAGTGTTCAAGTGCACTCGTTAAGAGCGAGTGCTCCTAGTAGTGTTCATAATATATTAGTAGTAGGTATAAATTTATTTTTATAAAAGCTATCAAATTGACTCTCTTTTTTTTTTTTTGGAAAATAGGCAATGGAAGTTGACTCTTTTTTATGCTAATTCAAGTAACCAGAGTCGCCTTTAGTTCTATTTCCCTTTTGCCCACATTTTATGCATGTATTAGTTGTTTGTTTGTTTATTTATTTATTTATTTTTAGAATTCAAATTAAAAATATGTTTATTTTAACTGTGAAAAACATTAAATAAAGTAAAGAAAGAATTATGTACAAGTCTATTTTCACTTTAAAACATGCAATTCATTCATTCATTAAGCGTAACTACAAAATTTCAATGATTGGATTCAACAATAAATCACTGTTGTCTTAATGATTAAATTTAAAATTTAAGTTTTAAGACTAGTACCCAAAAATATTGTTAGGAGTCCATGTTACTATTCACATTGTTGGGATGAGCAATTGGTTTAGTAGTAACATTGAATTAAAAGACCAAAATCTAAAACACCATCTTGAACCCAAAGACTAGTTTGATAGGTTCATTCTCTATATATATAAGTCACTTACTTTTCACTCTTGACTTTCAATACGAGATTCTCTTTATTCACATCTGAACACCCAATAATCTCTTCCATTCACTTGTGAGCTTTCAACATCTATTGCTAGTGAAAGCCCTTGAAATAAAATCAACAAGAGAAAGAATAAGCCTTAGAGAGGGAAACCCTATGAGTAACTTGTAATTGCAGAAAATCTCCTAGTCTTCTTTGAGTCTAGTCTTTTGAGTTGATTGACTTGCAAAGCCCCAATTTGGGACCTCGGGGTAAACACTTCGATACTTAAGTCAATAATATTCTAGTCCACTTAAAGGATAAAATAAGAAGAAAGCTTTAAGTTGGTTTTAAGTACCTATAGTAAGTGACTCTCGAGGGGTATTTATAAGTTTTAAGAAGGTATACACATGGTCTTCTTGGCGAAATAATCGAAACATGATATGGTGAATAAAACGAACATCTCAAGAATAGAGATCAACTATATATGGTTTCACTGTACCTATCGTGCAACTAGAAAAAGATGACTTCAACTTTGGCCATCAAGTCATTTGACCTTGGTCATAACTATTATGAGAAAATGGTCAATTGTATCGATTTGTCTTAGGGTGTCCAAGGTAATTGACCTTGGACCTATACTTACACTATATCTTGAAAAATGTGCAAGACTTGATTTATTATTGAAAAATTCATGACATACAGTTGTGTGTTTTTAGCCAGAGCCAAGATAAAAATTCGTGATACGTAGTCATGTGTTTTGTTCGTAGCCGAGATAAAAATTCATGACATGTAATCATGTGTTTTTAGCCATAGCTGAGATAAAAATTTATGACACTTAGTCATGTGTTTTTAGCTATAGTTGAGATAAAAATTCATGACACGTGGTATGTGATGTGGCCGTAGCTAAGACAAAATTCATGATGTGTTCATGTGTTTTAGCTATAACTGAGATAAAAAATCATAACACATGATTATGTGTTTTGGCTATAGCCGAGATAAAAATCATGATACATGGTCATGTGTTTTGGCCAAAACTAAGAATAAAAATTCATAAGGTGGTGTTTTACTATTTAGGCTGGGCTTTAATGGGCTTATTTAATTTGTCAGGAAATAGTTACTGTGTCAATTGACAGTTATCCTTAAAAATTGTGTCGAAATAAATGACTGCAATTGGAAATAACTTTGAAACTTAAAAAGATGCAACATCAATCATTGGATACAATAAATTGTGACCATTGAAGGTTATGGGACTTTGGGTATAAATAGGGTTACTTGAGCTTATTTTGAGTCATTGTACCAAAGTGTTAACAAAATTTCTCCAGAGTTATAGTAGCGTTCGAGCATCTTTCTGTTTGAGCACAACAACAATTTCTCAAACTAGTTTCACGTGTTGCAATTCAACTTTTCAAAATTAGGTAACCCTTACAAGCTTTGCTTTAGTTTAAGTGAGAAGTTTGGTTTACCTTTTACTCTCTCAAATTTAGGCTTAAGTTCCTTTGGGGAAATTAGGGTTAGATTGAAAAGTGAGATTACACGTGGGATGGAGCTCACGTAAGATCCAATGTACATTCAACTTTTAACCTATTACAGTGATAGTCATGAAATGGAGAACTTGTATTTGGAAGAAACTTTGAGTGTTGGAAGAGGTGAAGAAGTCCAACCTATAGGCCAAAATGGGGACGAAAATGATGTGGAAACTGAGACTTTTGGGGCCTAAATCAATGAAGAGAAGATGATTGAGATGAGAATTCCATTTACCACATTGGAGGTAGACCATAGCCGAACAAGCTGTTTTGATGCTTCAAATCCAATTGTATCTAAAGTAAAGACATGCAAGGCTTCTTAGAAGAGTAGGAGTAGCCTTGTACATTTAGTGGATAATTATGAGATCAAACCTCATGTATTGATGAGGTCGACTAGGAAAGAGAAGAGATGGCTTGCTTACTTTTAAAGGATCACTAGATGCCTTTTTATGCTCATGACTTAGTTGTAAGACCCAGATTTTCAATTCTCAAGCTGCTTTTTGACTTGTTGGTAGATTACAACATAGCATTGACTTAGCTCATCCTTAATGCAATTTGGTTTATAGTGGCTTTTTTGGTTTATTACTGAATTCAAGGTGTTGATAATCTAATAGTAGATATGCTTAAATATTTTTATATAATAAAGGTAATATTAAGGAGAAAATGTGATATTATTTTTCAACTCGGGTGTATAATAATGATAATCGAGGTCTATTTAGCATTGTCCTATCCTCCATTAAAGGGTGAAAGGATAAATTTTTCTTCATTGATGATAATTTATGGAATAAATTCGATGTAAAAGTGGGAGCTCTGTGTCAGTAGAGGTCTAAGAGATCAAACCTAAATAAGTATAGGCTTAGCTCGACAAAGTAGGCAAAAGTGAAAGAGTTAATTAGGGAGGATAGAGACGTATTAAATATTTTATACTTCACCAGCTTTGCAGCTATTGATGCTACCAAACTATATGGGATAGGCTCATTTAGTACAGGTGTGTTATTATTCAGTTTGTTTTATTTAAGCATATATCTGATTAAATTTTAACTTTTATTTGTTTCATAGTTGAAATGAATTACTTGTTGGCAGCTGCTAGTCAAGCAATTCTCCAAAAGAAGAAATCCAAAGCTCCTATAGTGACTAAGGTAGAAGAGAAGGTAGCAGTAAGGAGTTTTGCACCTTTGTCTACAATCATTTCTACTTGGATGGCTCCAACAATTGGAAATCGTATAATCCAAGTTGTGAGGCAAACTACAAAGCCTGTCAAGAAAAAGGCTAAGAAAGAGCCTAAAGTCTAAAAGTGGCGTAGGTTAGAAGATCAACCTCAGTAGGATATGCTCAAGTTCATACATCATCCCACCTTGGGCTTGGTATCTCGAGGTTTACATCTTCATTGACTCATCCAGTAAGACAATCGCTAGGTGCTTTATTGATGCCACTTTTCTCAAGCCTAATTTAGATCGAGCTAGGAAAAATCGATTTTGGTGGCAAAGCTGCCATAATTCATCACATTCTTGAGGTAAAAGGCTTGGAGTTTTTATATATATATTTTTTTACTTTAATGGTTGATGCAAGGTGTTAACCTTGCCAACGCTATGACTAGTAAGTATTTGGAGCCCCTGAGGGATAAGGACAAATTAATAAAGGAGAAGGATGAGTTCGATAAGTAGAATAAGGAGGCCAAAAAGAATGTTAAGAGTTTAACTTTAAAACTTGATAAAATCTAGGGTGAGTTGGAGACTACGAAGAAGGTTGCTAATCTTGGCAAGCGAAAAAGAAGGATTTGTGAAAGAAGTTGTCCAAAAGGGACAACCAAATAACTGAAATAGGACAGAAGGTAGAAGAGATGGAGCATGATGTTGAGTTGTGGACCCATAACTCCATGGAGAAGCACATCTTTGACTTTGTCAAATGTAGCATGTTCTCCAATATTGTGGATCTTTATTGTCTCCTTACCATGGTTCTAGCCTTTAATGACTGTAGAAAGAACGTGAAGGCTCAACATCTTCAAGTGGATGTTATGAGCATTACCTTTAGACCTTAGGAAAAGGGTGTAAAGGAAAATGGTGAAAACAAAACAGTTGAGTTTTAGCCAAATTTGACACTAAAGTAGGATCATGATAACAATGGTTGCACCCTTTTTCCTTCGAACTTTGACTTCAAGTTCGTCGTTATTGATAAGGAAGACGTGGAGGTTGTTAGAGATCTAGTGGTGGGAGATAAGGTGCAAAATGACAAGGTGGATCAGCAACACTAGCTTATTGAGTGAATTTATCTCGGTTATTAAATTTTTGAACTTGACTTTGTATTTTATGTATATTTTGGAAAACTTTATAAAATTTTGAGCTTGATATTTAAATTTTTTATGTTTATTTGCTAATTTAATTCTTTTTATCATATTTCTAATAAGGATAATGAGTGATGCACACTCGGATCCAACACTTGGGTTTGCACACTCCACATAACCAAAACAAAACCTAAAAATATAAGGATAAAATTACAAATTTACCCTCTCTCTAATCCCATTTCCCAAATTACAACAAGAACAAATCTCAGCAAAATTCAACCAAGCATTCAAGCACCTAGATCGAGTTCTATAGCAAAATCCACATCTGGGTTTCTACTGCAGATGAGGCATGAGCTCAATTTGAGATTTGTCTTCCGAGTTGTAGTGAGTAACTGCTGAATCAGATTCTGAGATTTGCAACATTAACAAATTTATCTTTTATGCATTAACTTTTATGCTAGATCCCGTTGTTTGGATGCTGAGAAAATATAGGAAAAGGAGAAAATTTATCGAGCATTCACTTCCCCTATGTTGGCTTGAGAATGCCCTAATTCTCTTCCTACCAATTCCAATTCTCCTGTGTCTAACAAATTCGTGGAATTTTCTAAAAGTCCAAATGTTTGCCCCCAAAATAATTAGACATAAGGGAATCCTCCCCTTTTCCTTCATTCATCTCTGAATACCTTAAATTCCTAAAATTCCAATACCTAAAGCGAAGCTAACAAAAATTCAAAGACAAACAATCAAAATAAAAAGTAGCGAAAGATAAAAAAGCAATTGAGAAACCCTAATTAATTCAAGAAAATCAAGAACGAAGGCAATAGACCCAGATGTTGGGTTTTTGCAGCAGAACCCAGATGTTGGGTTTTTGCAGCAGAACCCAGATGTTGGGTTTTTGCAGCAGAACCCAGATGTTGGGTTTTTGCAGCAGAACCCAAATCTGGGTTCTGTTGGAGAACCCAGCTCGGGTTCAACCAATCCATATTCTTCAATCGTTGTTGCCCCAAATGAAACCCTTCCTTTCTCCTCAAAAACCAGATATGCAGAATACTAGGAGGAAGAAAACCCGAGGTAAAGAGACAGAAGTTTTGGTTGTCGAATCTTTCTTTTGTTTCAGTGGTGATTGAGGATGATGATGGAGGTTGTGATGATGTTGAAATTGGCAAGAAGATGGTGAAGATCGGAGAATGGAAACAAGGTGGAGATTTGCAGAAAGGGGAAGAATCAAGAGAGAAGGAGAAATGGGTATTGTGAGGAAGGCGACTTTTAAGGTTAAATTTGTAATTTTATCCCTATATTTTTTGGTTTTGTTTTGGTTTTGTGGAATGTGCACACCCAGGGTGTTGGATCCGAGTGTGCACCAATCGTTATCCTTCTAATAATTGACATTTGTTTGATTAAGTGCATTGATTTAAATTGATAGAAGTAAGAATATTTTGCAAGCCAAGGTAATAACAAACTTATTGAGCTCAAATGTACAAGAGAGCAAAATGAAAGCACAAACTGAAATTTTGATTTCATATATCAATGAATAAAGTACAAAAGTATGATCTAAATAACAAGTTCTAAGAAATTGAATTGACAAAAATTCAAGAATAGAATTGCTTTAAGTTATTTACATTTCAAACTCTAAGAACTCTTCTACCCTTTGCATCTTAAAGTATATAAGCACCTAGATAAGAAATCTCAATTATGGTGTAGAGGCCTTCCTAGTTCAAGGTGAGCTTACCAAAACAAGTTTCAAACATAGTAAGTCCAACTTTCCTGAGTATGGCATCTCCAACCTTGAAGGCTCAAGGTCAAACTTGTTTGTTGTAGAAGTTAGCCAACTTCTGTTTGTAAGATAAAGTCAAAAGTTGAGTCTCTTATTGGACTTCATCAAGTTGGTATAGGTTCTCTCAAAGCAGTTATCTTTTTTATGCTTCATCAAAATGGTTGACCCTCAAGCTTGAGACTGCTATCTCAATAAGAATAACTGTTTTAGTTTTAAAAATTAAGTGGTAAAGTGTTTCACCTAATTGAATGAGTTAACGTTTTAGTCTTTACATATTATGCATGTTGAGCTACAATTGAAAATGGAGTAAATAGAAGAAATTAAGTGACAAGTTCAAGTATAGATACCTATAATTGTTCAACTTGTAGTTCAATAAACCTAAATAACATTATTGAGCTTGTCTATCTACTTAGCCTTAAGTTGTTCTAACCTCAACTTGATTCCCTCGAGAATGGCTTTGTTTACTGACTCTACCATCCCATTAGCCTCTGAATGATAGACCGAGGTGAATTATAGCTTGATTTTATAGCTAGAACAAAATTCCTTAAATGAAATACAATTAAATTAAGCTCCATCTTTAACAATTATCTGATTCAAAATTCCATATCTACATATTATTGAATTAAATATAAAAATTTCTATCTTTCTTAAAGTTAGGCTAGATAAAGGTCGAGCATCAACCTACTTCATGTAGTCAAGAACAATGACCAAGTGTGTTACACCTTTTACTCCTTTCACAAATGGTTCCCAAAGATCAAGACCCCATTGAGCAAACAATCATGGTGTTACCAAGTTAGTGAGTTCTTTAGTTGGCTGATGTGTGAAATGTGGAAAGAATTAGCACTTTGAGCATTGTTGCAGAAACTTCTTTACATCCTTCGGCATGTTCAACTAATAATATTCTTGTTTGAGTACTTTGTGAGCTAATATTCTAGCACCCACATGACTTTGTGAAGGGTATATTTAGCTTCATAAGGGGTTAAGCATCGAAGTAAAGAAAGTAAGAATGATCTTTTGTAAAGGATAACATCAATCAAGGTATATCAAGATGCCTTCCTTCTCAACTTCATCTCTTCTTGTTTATCACTTAAGACTGAGCTATGTTGAAGATAAAACTTGATTGGATTCATCTAGCTTAGAGTACTTAGATCTGTGCTAATCTCTATGGACTTTAGCTTCTGAAAACTTAGCTAATTGAGTATTTCCACATAAATTGATCTTATCCAATTAAAGCTATTAAAGGTTAACTTTGATAGAGAATTTGCTTGCTTCTTCTTGGTTTTGGCTATTTTTGTCATTCAAAAGTTTTAAATCGACTTTTTAGCTCTAAAATCATAGTTGCTTACTTTACCAAGGTCAACTCAACTATTTCACATACTGAATTCACTTGATTCATTACCAATTGGGAATCACTGTATATTTGAATTGCTTTGACATTAAATTCAACTGCTACCTAAAGTTTTAGAAACAAAGCTTTATACTTAGACATATTATTAATTGCTTCAAAATTGAATTTAAGGCATCTTCATTTTGGAATTCATCTACGCAAATTAATAGGGCTCCGACTCTAGAGCCACTACAATTAGATGTCGTATTTACGTAAAAAGTCCATGTGTTTACTTCAAAAGAAAAGATTGACTAATTGGAAGTGCATTATGTAACAAAATTTGCTAACACTTAAGCTTGGATTGCATCTCGCTGTTAAAATGTTATCTTAAACTTCGCCAATTCAATAGCCCACTTAATTAATCAGCTTGAGCACTTTGGCTTCTAAAGAATTTGTTTAAGAGGTTGATTTGTAAGTACAATTATTGGACGAGATTGGAAGTAGGGCCTCAACTTTCAAGCTAAGATGACAACTGCAAAAGCTACCTTCTTAACTATTGGAAGCCGTTACTTAGTCCCTTGAAATACTTTACTAATATAGTAGACTAGCTTTTTCTATTTCCTTTTTTCTCGCACCAACATGGCACTTATTGCTTCATTTGAGATCTTGAGGTACAAATAGAGAATTTCACCATCAAAGGCTTTGGTTAACAAAAGTTGTAAGCTAAGATAAAATTTAAGCTCATCAAAAGTATTATGACATTTCGAGCTCTACTCAAATTTCTTCAACTTTCCCATCTCGTCTTTCTAAACTGTCAATCTCATGACCATAACAAAAGGAAGGCATTTTTTAGCCAATTTCGAGATGAATCTATAAAAAGCTGCTACTCAACCTTTCAAGCGTTGAACATTAATGGATTTTAGAGGTTTCATCTCTTTAGTTGCTTTAATCTTTTCAAGATTGACCTCCCTTTAAGAGACTGAATCACAAGAATTTGCTTGATTCCACACTAAAAGTGCATTTTGTAGGATTTAACTTCCTTTTTTTCTTTCTCAAATTGTCAAATGTCTCTTATGGATCAGCTAAACGGTCTTCTACCTTCAAACTTTTCACAATAACGTCATCTACATAAACCTCTAAGTTTGTGCCTATTTGAGAGCAAAATACTATGGTCACCATCTTTTAATATGTAGCACCTACATTTTTAAGGCCAAAAAGCACCATTACATAACAAAAAATTACATTTCTATATAGAAGGAAGTTTTCTCTTCATCCTCAGTTGTCATAAGAACTTGGTGATAGGCTAAGCAGACATCTAGGAAACTTAGCCTTTCATTCTTGAAGTCAATTTAACCAACTTGTCTATGCTTAGCATTGGATAATAGTTTTTTTAGCAAACTTTGTTGAGATTGGTATAGCCAATGAACAACCACCATTTACCATTTGACTTCTTGACTAGAATAGGATTTGCAACCTATTCATAGTAGTCTACTCTTTTTATAAAGCCAACTTTTAAAAGCTTTTTGACCCCTTCCTTAATAGCGTAAAACCTTTTACCTCCAAAAAGGTGTCTTTTCTATGCTATTAGCTTCTTCAAAGGATTAATGCTCAATCTATGCATGGCTATGGAGGTGGGAATCCCTAGCATATCAATTGAGGCCCATGCAAAAATATCCTCATTTTCTTGAAGAAAATTAATCAGGTCTTCTTTGTCTTGCGAATTGAGCTTAGTTTTGATTTGAGTATTCTTCCCCAAATCTCTGTTATAAATTTGCAACTTTTCCACCTCCTCAACTAGGGTGGCCCTAACCTTGTCTTCAATCTAGTTATCAATCAACTCAACTCTCATCACTAGTTGAACATTAGGAGTTTGAGGATTTGGTGCTTGATTGACTTATTTGCTCTTCTAAGGTCGGGACACAAAGGTTATGTAGTAGTGTTTGGCTATTTCCTAATTACTTTTGAATGTGGCTACATCCATAGATGTTGGAAACTTCATGTATAGATGAGATTGAGAAACCATAACTCACATCTTAATTAAAGTTAGGCGATCGATCACATCATTAAAAGATGAAGCCATCTTTACCTTTAAGAATCAAACTAAAGGGGTAACATACGTTTGTCCTTTACCAATGCCACAGTAAGTAGTGTAATTACTCCTTTTACTAGGATTGGATGGTTGTTAAAACCATAAATAAAGCCATCATACTGTTGAAGCTGAGCTAAGTCTATACCGAGATTCTCAAAATAACAATAATAGAAAATATCAAAAGCACTACCAATATCAAATGATGACGCGTTGAACTTCATAGTTATTAACTATGATTGAATTGACCAAGGGGTCATTGTAAAGTGTGACAACACCATCAAGATTAGCTAAAGTGAAAGTTATAGGCTAATTTCTCCTATTTGAATCATCAAACTTCCTCTTCCAAGCTTAACTTTGATATTTTACCTTCTTGACATATAATTTTTATACCTTTAAGTTCAAAACTGCTACTTCAAGCCCTTTAATTATCATATGTATGATACAAGCTAAGGGTAGAAAGGGTCATGAAGCTTGTTAATACCCAATTCCATGTCTATAATTTGTATTCCAAGGCACTTGAGATTATTGGCCTTGCTCTTTCACAAATTTGAGTTGACCCTTATGAGCTAAGCCTTCAAGCTTTGATTTGAAGTGACTGCACTCTTTAGTTGCATAGCCGTGATCTTAGTGAAAATCATACTATCTTGAATGCTGTCAAGTTACAACTGAACTTTGCATTGGTGCTGGACTCTTCAGATTCATTTTATTCTTAATTTACATCATAAATATTTACATCAATGTTTATGATCTTGGAAGAGTAAAAGGTGTCCATATGTTTGGCATGGCAGATGGAGATTGAGAAGTGATTAGTTTTGACCAATTGAACTTAGTTGTGGGAATTGAGCCATAGTTTTATGCACCTTTGATCTTCTTCTTGCTTTTTCCATCTTCTCCCCAAGTTGGGCTACGGTTCTCCTTAAAAGATGTGGATTTTCGAGATTAAGCGTATTCCTCAATTGTGATGAATTTTTGACATCGATCATTAACCTCATCAAAAGTGACAGGTGGATGCTTGATCAAATTATCTTGGAATCATTCATAATTGAGTCCCTAAATTATGGTAGTGATCCTTACAACATGATCAAAAGAATTGATCTCAAGAGCTACATCATTGAACTTAGTGGTAAAAGTAGTTGCCATTTCAACATAGGAACTAACTGATCTTGAAGCTAGGTTGTAATACTAAGTTCCAACATTACCATGAAGTGTTGAGAGAAATTTCTTGCACATCAATGCATCTGAAGCATTCTAAGCTTGCATGGAAAAATAAAATGTAGGTAAGTGGTGATTAGGATCTTTGATTCCGTCGTATGTCTCAAGTGAAAGCATCTTGAATCCAAAAAGGTATGGTTCTTAAATAATGTTGCTGTTCAAAGAGTGGTACTAAAGTCAAAGTATTTTAAAGGTGGTAAGACACCTCGCTACTTAGTTACCATTCTCTCTAAGTTGTTCAAGTGCTTCGTGACGTCATCAAGTATGGTTGTTTGAGGTAGGGCCACATGAGATTCAATGTGTGACTTATTGAGAAATGAAGTATCATGATGGATATTGGAATGGCTATTGTGTTGCTTAGGTTGTTAAGCTGGTGGTTGGTGGTTGGTGGTTGGTTTCAACAAATTGATAAGAGGATCACAAAGGTTATCCTAAGCTAGAAGTTGAGCCAAAACAAGTTGAAAAACCCCAAATTATTATTGCATTGCACTTAGTTGAGTAGCTATTGTATCTCTCGAAGTACGAGCTGGATTTTGAGGTTGATTTTCACTTACCCCTTTTGAATGTTGGTCCGTGTAAATGGTAGGGTTTGGTGTTAATTGTGGGAAATTATTGTTGTTAAACCCTTGACCTCGGCCTCAGCCTAGGGGTTGAGCTTGATCCCCAGTTCGAATAGAATGTGTATTAACCATTTGAAGAAAATTGAGGAATTAAATCCCTTTTTTTATGCACTAATAACACTTGTTAGGAATTGGACTCACACCATGCCGAAATAATGAAAAACATCACCACAATATTATGCAAATGGATTAAATAATAAAGCAAAACAATATGAAAAAGGAACACCTAATTTAACATGGGAAACCCTTCTAAGTGTGAGAGAAAACATGGAGACGAAGAGAAAAATCCATTATTAAAAAAGAGCTACAATATTAGAAACTCAATCTCAATTTGCTTTAAAACATTATAATCTCTTTCTAGAACTATTACTTCATCTCTCTTAAAGAATTTTTCTCTTACATGCCTAAAAAGATTTTACTAGCCTTTAAGAAACTGTCATAAACCACTCATGTCTGAAAAGCCCTTCTCAACACTCTAATTGGATAAAGGAATCATTTAATCTCAACACCTAAGAAGAGTAAAGGCACTCTTTCTCATCACACCATAGGGAATACATTATAACCACAACTATCACTCTACACACATAATTTTAGGGTTGCTAATAACATATATTTATATTAGGTTACAAGTATTGAAGCCAGGTTTGGAGTAAAATTCCATATCCTACTTCAACTTGGAGTTTCCATTTGTGTTCCCTAGTCAAAATCCCTGTCAAACATGGATTAATATCTCAGCCACATACATTCCAAAATTTTTTAGATAAATTTTGAAGCTTTTTCTTTAAACTACAATGATATTAACTTAGAGAATACAAATATTCTAAAACTTCTCCCTTTGTTTTGGGAATCTATTGTCGACTCCATTTTGACTTCAATTTCTTTAGTAAGTTCAAGGCAAAAATCCCCACAAAAATTAATTTTCTTAAATATATCAATCTAATATAGGAGGTGTACCTTTAAAATCGTTTAGGAGGAATTAATCTTGAAATACAAAAAAATTAACCTAAAACAATGTAACCATCCCAAAAAGAAAAAGCATAAATACAAGGACATTGATTGGTATACTTTTTGATTCGATAAATTGCACGATACACCCATTAAATAATCTTTTTTTTTCTAAAATTAAAGGCAAACAAACTTAAAGATATAGCCATGCATACAGCATGCATGAAGTGGTTGAATCGCCTATACTTATATTATATTTTAATAGATGAACTAGGTAAAAGTCAAAAGTGTGTTGAACCGAGTGCTATATTAATCATTTTCCAAAATATAATAACATATATCATGTAGTGGAACAAAAGAAATTACATCTTTACAATAGAATGAGCAACAAACAATTAAGCAAGCAACATCTTACTCTAGCAATTGCACTAAAAGAGGACGATATTTAGCCCAATAATACGACAATTTCTACAGAGAGCATTCGAGTTACCAATTTACGACCTTATTAGCTACCCTAAAAATAAGAGCAATTGAAATATAAGGGGCAAAAACCAAAGTGTCCCTCCTAAGAATTAGACATATATATATATATATATATTGAGATTAAGGATTTGGGAACAATATATGTTTTTACTTTTACTATCCTTGTGAAAATTTGGGTATTTGGGTTTTAACATAAAATTTACATCCAACCTAAAACCCATTAAAATAAATAGAGTAACTTTTCTTATATTTAAGTCACATATACTTCTTGGTTCTTGTTATATTTATGTGAGATTTTATCACTTAACAACTGTTAAAAAAAAGAGACGAAGATAAAGAGATATTTTTTGTGATATGATAGATAATTGGAAAACTTACAAGGTTTAAATACCATTTTAGTCCCTCAACTTTAAAAAATATCAAAATTATCCCTAAACTTTCATTTTTGGTACCAAAATGATCCTTTCATTAGTTAAATAGACAGGCGGCATGTTAAAATGCCACAATATCACTGGATTTTTTAATTTTAATGATGTGTAAATCCAGCAAAGAAAATTTAACATTTTATTATTATTATTTTACAAATTTTCAACTTAAAGAAAAAAAAAAAAAACTTCATCTTCCTCCTTTCCTCCTTTGACAATTTTACCTCCTCATTCTCTATCAACCTTCCTCCTTCCTTTCCTTGCTCATCCTTCTTCTTTCTTTTTCTTATTCTTTTTCTCTCTATTATCCCTTCTTCTTCCTTTCCAAATCAAACTCATATTTGGGTTTTTTTGAAACCCAGATCTATGTTTTTTGATATGGGTATTAAAGTATTTACCCTACTAAGAGCAAAGGCAATCTTGTTCAACGAAGTTGAGAAGAGAGATTTTCTGACATCCTCCCATTCGTCCCAGCTCAACCACGGGACCAATTTGTAACCGTTCGATGAAGATGAGGAGGAAATCTCCTCACCATCAATAGCTGCCATTGCATCTTCAAAACCTAACAGTGGCTCCATTACTACCTTCAATCCCGTCGGCGAGTTCTTATGAAAGGTTGTTTTTTAGGGTTTAAGGCGAGCCCTGGGCATTTCTCATCTAACAGGTCTCAATAATTATTCTGAAACCCAGATCTGGGTTTTTCTCAAACACGGCGGCCATGGAAGGAAATGATCCATATAAATTCCATCAACTTCCCATCCAATGTCAATGTCTCCCTATAATGAATCAAAATCAATGTCGCATTCTTCTGCACAAACTATGTGATTGTTATCCTATTCCTCGTCTTCCTCAACTTGCTCTGGCACCCCATCTCCCTGATCGTCTTCATGATCATGATGGCCCTGTGGCTCTTCCTTTATTTTCTCCATGATCGGCCAATAAAAGCTCTCGGCTATGAGGTGGACGACCGCATCGTCATGACGACTCTCTTGGTGCACGCCGTGGCTGTGCCCTTCCTTACAGACATGACAGATAACGTCATTGTGGGCCTTATAATTGGATGGTTGTTGCTTTAGTGCATGGGTTATTGAGAAGCATTGTATTGTAAACTTAATTTTGCAATTCTATAACAATTAATATATGATAAAACTAGACATGCTAATTTGAGATTGGAAAAGATTAAAAAAAAAAAAGAAAAGAAAAAAAGAAGATGATCGAATTACAAAGTTTCAAAACACGAACCAGAGACAGAGAAATTAGCTGTAGTAAAGCTCGAGGTCCATGCTATTATGAATCTCGTAGTCCTTGGGCATGATGGTATACCACTTCTAGATCTTTATCTTATGGGCTCTGGTTCTAGTTTGAGCAGTCACCAACGTCTTGAAGTCGTCGATGGTATCGTCATCATTGCACTTCACCTGCACCTTCTTCCCTACCCTGTCGCTCAGCACCACTAGATCAAGGTTTGAGAAAAACCCAAATATGAGTTTGATTTGGAGAGGAAGAAGAAGGGAAGAGAGAGAAAAAGAATAAGAAAAAGAAAGAAGAAGGATGAGCAGGGAAAGGAAGGAAGAAGGTTGATAGAGAATGAAGATGTAAAATTGTCGATGGAGGAAAGGAGGAAGAAGATGAAGTTTTTTTTTTTTTTTTTTTTGTTTAAGTTGAAAAATTGTAAAACAATAATAAAAAAATGTTAAGTTTTCTTTGTTGGATTTACACATCATTAAAAATAAAAAAATCCAGTGATTTAGTGGCATTTTAACATGCCACCTGTCCATTTAGCTGATGAAAGGATCATTTTGGTATCGAAAATGAACATTTAAAAATAATTTTGATACTTTTTAAGGTAAAGGGATAATTTTGGTGTCAAAGTGGAAAGTTGAGGGACCAAAGTGGTACTTAAACCAACTTACAATTAGCTACTTATGGTTTGACGT